>DWQK01003968.1:0-10962 GCA_018231225.1 Noctuana stator
TCCTATCTTTCAAGTTGGATCAACCTGCACACGGTGTGCAAAATTTGGTTAAAATCGGTTAAGTAGTTTAGGAGTCCTCCATCGCGGACAAACACTGTGACACGTAATTTATATATATTAAGATGTAGTATTGTATATTTTAATTGGCTATCCTTTTTATCTTTATATAATAAGGAGTTATTTACGTTATGTTAATTGTTGTTAAAACTGGTTAAGAAGTACTACTAATTAAATTATAAATTAATTACCAATAACGCAAATAAATATACCTTGTCTGAAATAAATATTCTGCTTGATCTGCTGTTTGCAATCTGAACACATGTTGCTTTTTAGTGTAATCGGTCGCTTTTGTTGCCAAGGCGTGATGTATTCTGTAAAGGAAAATCATTTTTAATATTGTGAAGTTATACAATATTATAAAAATACGTAGTTGACAAAAATATTTACCTTATGGCATTATGTAAATTATCAGACATTTGACTTCGTCGGAAGCCATGTTCGTCTTTATGGAGATAAAGTACTAAATCTCTTAATGTGCAGTAAAACATTTTCCAGCCTCGCCTTCCAAAAGGTGCTGAAACAACAAACAGAGCCATAATGTAAAAGTGCTAAAGTTAGTGAGCGATTTTTTCGCATCAAGTTAAAGTGATTTCACGTTGTTCAAACATCGTTCCAACTAAGTATGTAAATTGTATAGTGACTTAAGAATAACAATACTGGTAGTGGCGGTGACGCGGTGTACTCACTCTTCTTGCCGTTGGGGTCGACGCAGCACTTGCGCATGACGTAGCCCTTCTTGTACTCGACGGCGCGGCTCTGGTCGGGCACGTCGAGGAAGGGGTTGGCGCCCGCCGCGCCCGCGCCCGCCGCCCGCGCGCTCTCCGCCGCCGCCGTCGCCTCCGCGTCGCTGTGCAAGTACACTTATGTTATAATAGTATATCACCGTATCATATTCTAACCCAACTCGTCAGCAAGCAAGTTGTATATTACCTTTCGAAAATGATTAACAATGCTATAATTTGGTGCTCAATTCTTCGTCGCGGCTACCTCGCCTGTTATAATATAAAGTAACGGTTTTCATAATTTCGGTAACATATATAAATAAACATTGAACCATCCCGGTATAGCTGGAAAAAAGCATTTAAAATATTTTGTATGTAATTTCCTATTTTCGCAAAGAAAAACAAAATGGAACGTAAAGATGTGTTGTATACTAACAGCGCCCACTGCAGCGGCTGCGTGCGTATGGCGTGGTAGAGGTGCTTGAGCGTGTCGCGGGGGAAGTTGTCGCCGTCGTTGAGGTCGGCGAGGTTGTCGATGAACTCGGCGCACGACATGCGGCGGAACGTGCCGCCGCCGCACCCGTGCAGGTCCGTGTTCAGCAGCATTATGGCGCACGTCAGCGTGTGCACCGCGTCTGCAAACACATTTTTATATCCAATTTATATGTTTTATTCATTGTAATCCACATTATTCTCTACCAATCCGCATTGGAGCCGCGTGGTGGAGTATCCCAGCAGTGGGACTTAAAAAGTTAGTTTACAAATAATATATCTAGCGAGAAGGTCGACAGTTTACAATCTCGATATAAACGAAGTGAACATCATTTCTAAAGTGCAATAAATGAGCATCAACACTGTTATAACTATCACACATCAAATAAAACTTTTGGTATTCCCTTTTCTTATAAGCTAAGCCCTAAATCTTATATGCATTGCACTCATAGTTAAAACAATTAAAAGCACTAACCTTGTGAGTTGAAAGAGCCAGGGTTGCACTCAAGATACCGCCTCGAGAAGTGCACGAGCACCCTCTCTCGCTCCTGAGTCTCGCCGCTGAGCGCGAACCGCGCGAGGAACGACCGCAGCGCTTCGTCGAGCGTCGTGTTCCCGAACTCGAAATGTTTCACGTATTCTTCTGCTACGGCTCGGGAGAATTCGTTGCTAGAATCAATTTAAAACCAATTTTAAAAATTCAAGTCTCAATGACCACATTTTGGCTCCTCTTGAGTGCGCAATTTTAAGTTCAATGTATCAATACGAAACTTTGTATGCGGGCTACCTGATGGTAAGTGGTCACCGCCGCCTATAGACAACTGACAACATTGGCAACACCAGGGGAGTCACCAATGCGTTGCTGGCTTTGAAGGAGAGTTCTTTTAGCGATTCTTTTCAAATCGACTTATCTAATTTCACGTTTACACTATCTAAGTATAACTTACTTTTTACTCAGATGTCTGGAAACATCTGATTTCTTAAAGCCATCCAAATGATAGAGTCGTTTAGCAAGTCGTTCGGCCGAAGGTATATCCACTGCTTTAGGGCTGTAGTGGAACGAGTGCAGGGAGTCGCCGTCTGAGCCCTCGTCCGAACCGGCGTCTGAACCACCGCCTAACTCCTGAAATATTGGACACAAATGAAACGAACATTGTACACAATTGAACACCAATGAAAACGTACACAAATCATAGATAAATAAAAAAAAAAACAAGAGTGGTTCCAAGACGACCTCAGCAAAAAGGTAATGTGCACTTATTTTGTTTTTAATTTTTTTGTTGAACTGTGTTGGCACTTTTTTTGCGTTTACATTTTTTTATTATTATGCTGAAGATTCATTTAAATGTTTTTTTAGTACAAAAAGTATCACTAATATACTAAAATAATAATTCAGAACTATTATAAACAGTATCTGTAATTCAATCTCGAACAGAAAAACGGAACGCCCTAAATTAGGGAATAACATATCATTGCTACCCGGTAGAAATAAAAGTAAAATAAACTCTTTAAATAGAAATGATTCCATACCTGGTACCCCTGATTCTCAGGCGAGCTGTGCCCATTCTCCTGGCCGTTCTGCGTATAATTACTATTATTGTTATTATTATTTACATTATCGTTAGTGTTTGCACTCTGTTTCTCCGGTCCCTTCACTTGTATCACTATTCTATAGTCCTTGTTGTGGTCTCCGTTCAATGTGACGTCACTACTGTGGTCCATCGAGTATGTGGAGTTGGATTTGGCTCGCTTGTGACAGGGTTCGGATACTAGGATCGTAGAATCTGAGTCTGAAGGATCCGAGAGTTCCATGCGGTTGCATTCCCGCCCCGTATCGAATATGTCGTCCTGGTCTTGGAAATCTGGACTAGATATGTTCGAAACAGCTTCTGAGAGGCTCATATCGCCTGAAAACATGAAAAAAAACTTTGTGAGACGAAATTTGAAAACAATAATGAAAAATATGAAAAAAACAAATATAAAGGACGAAAGGTCTAGTCTACTTCCACAATTTCGTTACAGACAATATATTATAAATAGACAATATGCACAGTATATGGAACCAAGGCATTCCAGTTGGTTACACTTATTATTCTGCGGCTATATTTTAGCTGTATGTAATTTATATGTGTTCAGGTACTTTTGTTATTAATTGAATTCCCTTACGCACAGTACATTGCACCTAATTAGTAAAAACAAGTGTTTACCGTTAAGCGCGCGTGTGTGATGCGCGTGGTGCGGCGGCGCGCGCTGCGGCGGCGTGGCGCGCGACGACATCACCGACGACGACACCGATGTCGGCGACGCGGGCGACGCGGGCGACGACGACCTGCACACCGACACGCACCTTATAGCTAGTTAAATATTTGAACCACTTGACACGCAGTTTGGTGGATAAAGGGCGTGTCAAAGGAGTTTTACCAAATGCAACACCTGCTGAAAACGTAATTCAATTAGATTCTCATAAGTCTCGAAAAAGGTGACAATCAATTCTTAAGTTCTTATGCAAATGCATTTAAATATTGGTGTTTTTTTTTCTTTATTTATGCCAACGAGGGTCGTGAGCATTACTATTTTAAGTCATAAATAGATGAAATGACAATACATTGGAAACCGCTGCTCTAGTACATAAAGTACAATCGAAAGATTAGATGACTATCCTATAAAACAACAATACTTACATGGATTGTATATTTAATACACATTAAACATAAAACTGCGATAACACAAGCGTTATAACAATGTAAATAACATAACAAAATAAACAAGAGTTTTTATATGACACCCAGCAGATTTAAAATGCTGCTGTGAAACCAGACATATTGTGTTTCACTGATAAAAGACAGTGACGTGTATTAGTGAACTGCATATTAAAATTATAAATAATATTACGCATTATTACTCATAGTGTTAAACGCTCAAGATAACACACGATCGACGTAACTACGAGTATAATATTTTTGCTACTTGCCCGCTAGTGTAGAGTTGAAAAGCTTTATTAGCAATAAATCAATAGTTTCTGTAGCACGAATTTTCAAAACTAAATAATAAAATACAGTAACATGAACTAAAACATGAATAAAACATTATTCGTAGTGAAATATATGTAGACATAACAGAACTGAAATTGCAACCTCTATTAATTGTTAAAATGTGTTTTAGGTTACAGTAAGTTGATGCGTGCTTAAGTATTAATAAAAATACTTAATTATTAAAATTCCCCGGTTGTGGGGAGAGACTCGTTCCCAGCAGTGGGACATCAGAAGGCTTAAAGGCAATTATTTCCTAAGAATCTTTACATACCGCTGTGAGATGCCGTCCGATATGGAGGTGGAGTTGGAGGTGGCGCCGGAGCCATTGCACTGCGACACCGGCGCGTTGTACGTCCACACGATCCTAAATGAGCCACGTAAAAAAAAACATAAAATTTTCGGTATTTTAAAAAACAAACCAGTTGCAGCCAGAACAATGCAGTATAGCAGACATTTTATAAGGATCTCGGGAACAAGGAATTAAGGATGAGATGACAAGATATTTTCACTGAAACGGTTGCGAACGTATTGAATGGTATATAATGTTGTTTAAATCGGAAAGTGTGTGTGGACTGTGGACACTAGGGTGCCAACTGTCGCGCTCGGCGCGCCGGGCAGTGGCGGAATAGAGTGGACACGTGACACGAGTTGTGTGGACACGTGACGTAGTGGTATGGACACGTGGCGGAGGGTACAAGTAGGGCGCTAGGGTGCAACCTGTCGCGCTCTCCGGAGTCGGACCTCGTGGAGGGCGCGCCGGGCGTGGCGGGAGTGGCGGAGTCCGGCCGCGCATCCAGCAGCGTGTTCAGCGATGACGTCACGTCCTCCTCCATGTCCACCGCAACCGCGCTCAGCGACGACTCCTTCTGTAAATACATATTATTAGAACACTGCTACACGATAGACTTATGGGATCGAAGTTTTATTTTGACCTTAAACCTTATCTATTAGACTGAGGACCAGAGAGAAAGGAACAGACGAAAATATTTATGACATTTAAGACATGGCTTTCATTGAAGGTTTGGGATAAAGAGATTGGAGTGAAATAATAATGATTTTTATTTACCAAACGCACCTGCAAGTGGTCTTCGGATCTGGACGTTCGTACAACGTGCTGCGCTCTGGATACCATCTCCGACGCCGCAGCAGTGCCTCCCGCCGGCGACGCTGGTTGGGAACTGAACCTGACACATTTCATTCTAAAATAATACTAAATATAGATGTCCATTAATTCTTCAGACTTAAATTTCTGTAGGCAACAGTGATCACTTAACATTTAGGTTTCGGTTTAACAAATTTATTCCCAAAAAGACATAACACTTACTTGAGTAACATAATTTATACTTAATTAATACAACAATTTATAACAATTCGCTGTCGCACTAAATTGCGGGAAACAAAAAAGAACATAAAACACAGATGAACTTATGTGAATATAAATTCATATGAATGTATGAATATGAACTATGAATTTTGACTTCCATTAAGTGTATGTTATTGCCTTTATTTTTGGCTTTCATTTAATGGCATATAAGTGCTTGACACTGCCAATACGCGAGCAAGTTTGAAATGAAGCTCAGGTAATTATGGTAATTTTTTTTAAAGCCCCACACTAGGATTCCCCGTGTTGTGGGTGCCATGGACACATACAATGACAAATACACAAACACCTAGACCGAGAACAGAAATCTAAATGCGTCATTTAAATTTCTGCCCCGGGGATCGAACCCGGGACTCTTCGAATAGTGGACTGACGTGATAACCACTACACCACACAGGTCGTTCAACTTGCTGCTCGAGTTGTAAATGAGTGATGAATGAGTTGGAACAGGAATCGGTGGCGGTTGAATGCGCTGTCCGACCGTCTATTTCGAAGGTCATCAATATTTCGTTCAATCAATCGGAACACTTACAATTTGTTGGCATGGTCTCCAACGAAGCCGGTGTCTGGTGATGAGTTGTGTCGTTGTGAGAGTTCTACTCGGGCTGCTAAGCGGTTTTCACTCGGTGATGCAGGTGTCGAGTTATATCTAA
The DNA here is from genome assembly GCA_018231225.1 of Noctuana stator. NCBI lineage: Eukaryota > Metazoa > Arthropoda > Insecta > Lepidoptera > Hesperiidae > Noctuana > Noctuana stator. Next base: position 6,341 of record DWQK01003968.1, read on the forward strand.
AGGCATAAATATTTCAGGTTGAAATTATTATTGTATTATTTGAACGATAAGGGATGGACCAAGCATCCATAGGCTATGCCAATCTGCCATTAAAACGGTATTTCTTATAGGTACTACCAAGGACTAAAATATTAATGATTCCTGTCAAACTAAATGATAAAATAATGTTTATATTGTTTTATCTGTGATGATAATTTTTGCTCCTAAAGTATAGGGTCACCTGTGGTAGTGTGTTCGATGTGTAGGCGCGTGGTGGTTGTGATGTGGATGCTCGACCCTCGAGAGGTTGAGCATAAGGTCCCCTGTCATCATGTACGCTTCGAACTTGGGCTGCGTGGCCCGCGGCCGCCTCACTCTCTCCTCGGGGAGAAGGGCTTCGCAACTCTCGCCCGACTGTACTCCTGACCCGTTACTCGACGAGCTGCTGGAGCTATTGCTGTTAGAGTTACTTGAGGGCGGCGAGTCGGGCCTGGGTGAACGAAAATAATCATTTAATTACTAGAATTTAATCGTTATTTTGTACATAAGAATTTATTACTTAAGAAATTATTACATAGGAACGTATTAGTATACGTAACGTGAAATATGGCGACCTTTTTAAATGTCCCAGTAACATTTTTGTTTAATCATATTTATGGTAATATAGAAAAACACGATTTCCGTTTTCAGAATAATCTGAACACTATAAAATTTAATAAAAAAAAACAATAATTTAGCAAGAGTTGAGAATATTGTAGATAATTATATCCTTATTGTAGATATGAAATCCTATTTGTGACCAATGCGCAATACAGTCCTACAACACGAAGTAATTTACTCCTATATCACGGCTGAATACTACACGATTGTGTTCTTTCGTTTTCTAACCCATGGCACCTCAATACAGGAAATGTATTTTGTTAAGGTTATGAATGTGAACGGTATTTTTTATAAGCTATTTTAGAATGCTGCAAACCCTCCTAAAAACAAATGGAATGTAAATAGATAAACTCACTACGCTCCAATGACTTGACCTTAGACGATTCAAACAATGAACTGCGACCACTTGCAAACACTTTCGATCGAACACCGACATCGGTTTAATAAGGCTTCACTGTTTTTGTATGCTTCATTAACGTAAGGAAATTAAAGTATTTAGGTGAAGTTCGGTCTAGAATACTGACTACAACCTGATTGTTTACTCAATATTATGTAGACGACCCCAGTGTTGTAGTGGTCCATAATACCACGCCGGCGTACGGTTCGGAGGGTCCTGGGTTTGATTCCCAGCCAGAAGGTTTAATGATTAATTTAAATTTCCCTTTTCTGTCTAAGTGTTTGTGTAACTCTGTTTGTTTGTATATTTCCATGGCACCTAACAGGGAATCGTAATGAGGGGCTATGAGTGTGTGAGGTGTTATTTATTTATTTATTATTCACCGTTTTATCATCATAAATGAAAAACTGGAAGTCGTCCAAAGGCGGAGGAACGCTAACATTACAAGGCTTCTAATGTTACTTAACTTGTAGTTATTAAGTAATACGATATTTTTTTGTTGGAACGAAAATCAGCGCGTCGCAGCTACCGGTAAATTCATGGAACTAAAAACACATTGCGTTAGATTACAGTAATATACATTTAGTGCAGAACACAGATTTGAAAACTCATAAGAGAGGCACTGAACTTTATTCTTTCACACTGCCTGTCTGGGGATTGGCGCGCGGCCGTTATGCCCTGAGGTCGTCTGAAGGATTTCAATACAATTTGTCGATTGTGGTCAAATGATAACAACCCTTCTACGAACAATAATGGTATAGTCGGATCTCGTCTGTCTACTGTCTAGCTTTGGCTTGGGAAATGCTATTGATCTTAGATTTTTACAGAAAAGAACATACAAAGGTACGTACGGGATGTCTTCAACTTAGTCGAGTAATGTATCTGATGCATCTAATCGAATTCTGGGTTTTTCAATTAAATTTATTCTTGTTAAATTACTTAAGGATTATTATCAAAATTCATATAATTACAGCGACACGAAATGGGTGTAGTACATTAAATAAGTTATCTATGCTAATTTTATACAAAGGAGCATACATACAATTGGCATTGTATGAGACAGGTTCGACGGCCTCAAAAGCCTCTGAACCGATTTACTTTCGCCTTCGCATTCCTTCAAATAGCTCATCACTGTCTGTTATATAACTTGTTGTTATAATAAGTTCTGATACTAAACTAGGTCATGTCATAGAACAGATGAATGAAGTGACAGAGCCAAATATGTTACGAAGAAGTTAGTTATTATATAAGGAAAGGCTTTGCAACTACTGCTATGATCTTGCCTTCATTTTTTTTACAGGAAAGTGAATCAGATCTAAGACCCCTCGTAATTTTTCATAATGATTTATCTATTTTACTTTTGTGGAATAGGTACATACTTTCTTGCTATAACAATACAAATGCGAGAGAAGGCTCCCTTGACTGTATAATAGCAGCATCTTCCGCAGTACAAAACGCTACAAAAGCCCATTGAACAATTCACCCGATTTTCAGTCATTGTTTGTACCATTATCCCTATTCATACATATCTTTTGTTTTTAGAGCAAAAATGTATGATTAAGAGGAAAATCCAATACTAGATGTGTCTTCTGGGCTTTTAGAACAAAACTACAAGTGTTTTAAACATAATAATTATATCTATATTTTATAGCAACAAAATAATGTCTTTAAATAATTTGGTTAGGCTTTATAAACTGCTCTTAAAAATGAATTATGCGGGTATTTTGCCTATCATACTTGTTTACAGCGCGTCAAAATACATGATCGTAGCAAAGTTCAGATCAACCCGAGGTATGGACTTTTCGGGATCTACACCCGACATTTTTGTCCAAAATAGTAATGATTAATGGAAAGAAGATATCAATAAAGGTTTATGCCGCAGCCGGACGCGGGTTAACTCGAGCAGGAGGACTCCCTTTCGAGGGGTTGGCCGACCCCAAGTCTGTGACACATATGGTTCCAGTGATCGCTATCGCCAACGGATATCAGCTGTCGGGCTATTCGAGGGTTGGTTTCCAATTACATCCAAAATAAGGTACAACTAAATATAAACTTGTGAAGGGAGACCCGCATGACACACGTGTAAAAATATCACCTTAATTAGTTTCTTTCCCCTGCATTCAATACGATACATCCCCAACAAGTAGACAGTTTCCGTAGAGGTCAATGCCTTAGCTCGAATCATTGGCACATTTAAAATTTACTTAGAAAAATTCTTTACACATTTCTCAGTAGTTTTATCTTTAACGCTACTGTAGGTAGTGCGAATGGTATCTCGTTAACGCATAGTAAATGAAGTACAGATAAGTAAATTATGAAGAATGAAATTAAGTAAACTCACTTATCGTGTTTGGTCCGCACAGCGCTAGTCCGTCGCTCGGCTGCGGCGGCTAAGTACCGCCTCACGTTCGCTTTGATCTGTGGGTCTGGAACAATATCGCGCTATATTGGCAGTTATCACCTCTCCGTGACCAGAGCACTAACTAGACTCAATGTTACACAGAATCATGTAATTGAGCTGTGACGCATGTTCACCGACTGTCCAGCAATTCAGAAACTTTAAGACTTATTTTTTAATTTCTAGATACTGCCAAATTCAAAATGTAGGCCAGTTTCCGAAAAACCTATTGCTAATGCACTGTTGGGACTAGACCTCCTATTAAGTATGAGTGAAGTTGAGCTAAGCGATGGTGTCAGCTACAAAAATAGGCAGGCAAATGTGTGCTGGTTATCAAGGAAAGCCAATCAGAGACCAATTTAGATGCCTATTGTTTTCCTGCCGCTTCATAACTGGAGGAACAACCAAAACATTTTGCGCAATATCTCCGGGAAAACGTAACTCAGATACATTATTTAAAGGTTCCAAGTCACCGTAAGCGAGGTTATCCCAGGTCGGCTCCCGGGAGTCACCTACAAAATTATCCGTACACTCTTATTTGTATCGAGTTATTTCGCAAAGCTAGCAAAATCCCCTGGGACTCTTGGAACCTATTTCATTAATAACAGAAGTTATATTACAGGCTCCCTTTCCTAATGTCACAGGTCATATTAGTCAAGTACATAGTAATAATAAAGTTGTAATATTACCCTTTTTCAGCCTTAAAGTGACGGGATCCGTCGAGAGCCGCAAACATTTTAAAACTGGAACAAATTGAAAATTGATATTCCGTTAGGCTCTATCATGCACTTTATAGATTGCCGTACATACAACGGCTGACATGCCATGTGAATTTAAAAAGGCTAAACATGGCTTTTCTAGTTATATTCTAATCTAAGGAATATATTATTATTAATATTATTTATATATTCTCCTGACCGAAAATTGGCTGTCCAAATGAATCCCGGAACCTATTTGCAGTCGCTACCAGGGTTCAATTATAAATCTTTCTTTAGTATCCAGAGACCCTTAGACCACGCACAAAATGTACATCAAAATACTAGCCCTTTAAAAGGAGTTGAGTGACATAGACATTGTACAAAAGAATTTTTTATCTTGTTTATCACTTTTATCACAGTGTTTGTCCGCGATGGACTCCTAAACTACTTAACCGATTTAACCAAATTTTGCACACCGTGTGCAGATTGA
>DWQK01003969.1:0-10960 GCA_018231225.1 Noctuana stator
AATAACTATCGGCAAATATTATGACGCAAATAGCCAAGTGCTTGTAACCTTCTAAGATTGTCTTATCAAATCCGTCTATCACACTGCCTAGAGCTCTAGCTCCAACCTGCACGAGAAGTTTCACATCGCTAAAGATAGGCGCTAAAGATGGCGTGTTATGGACAGAAAGTGATTTCAATAAAGAGGATTCACGATCCCTAACGCCGAACACGACGTCCGTCGCAGTCATCGTTTTGACGGTAGGCGGGAAATCTTCGTGAAATAGACAGCTGTCAATTGATGTGAAGTGTCATGTACAATTTTCATAAATATGTAAAGAGAGTAGAAATCTGTGCGTAAAATATTTTTGAAGAAAGTAGTTGTTATTCGGTATTTATAGGATTTGGAGTTTGGGACGAAGAGTCGATAATAAATAGTTTCGTAGTTGCCTTTCACAATTTGCGTAGTTGAAAGGCAGCTGAACTGATTTACACGGGGACTGATATTCTTTGGTACCTACCCCAAAAATTTTCAAGACCCAAGAAAAGTTGAACTCGAAAAGTTGGAAGTTGGCTCTATCGTTGTGCACTTCCGTTGGCTTAATTTGAAAGGTCACCAGAAGGTACCGAATATTGTACGACTCATAATATTTTTTGGACCTTTTTTAGATTTTTCTACACTCCAACTCGTAGGTACTATTTAAAGTTTGGTGATTGTTTAAGTATTGGGATTTTATTTGATAAATTTCAATTAAGTCTACATATGGAATTACCCCACGTCTTATTAGTATCAAAAGAGGTGAAACTCTGGATTTTCGATATAAAATGACACCGTAAATTTGCATACTTTGTATTCAATCTCAAGTTTACTATTATCTGACTATATGCTTTAACAAATCACCACCAGCTCATATCATAATGCATAAAAATATGTCTTTAATAGAAGCAATAAAACCAAATGTAGCCGAACTAGCAGCAAGATTAATTTTGAATATAGGTCGAGAGTGTAATCAATACTTTACTGTGATCAAAGTTTGGTTTGCGGCTTGCTACTAAGCTACGTAATTAACATCCTGTTGGAGCAATGTATGGCGTTGTATGGAAACTTCAGACAGAGCTCTCGCATAAATTTTGCTCTCCAAGTTACTCATGGATTGTGATAGAGTAGGAAGTATAATATTTGAACGAGAACTACACAGACACTGAGATACATTTATATGCACTTCTGCTACCATCATATTATGTCTTATAACCCGTCGCTATGGAAGCAAGTTCTTGTGTTTCGGTTGAGGAAGCGTGGATGTCGGAAATTCTTTTGGAAGCAATTATTTTAGTCCTTTTGAGTTGCAGTGCAATAAAATTATCGTGCCTATAACATTAGACAGGATTTCTATTCTAATGGCGGTTGGACGTGGTAGTAAATAGCTTGCAATCTTTCTGTCTTTTCAGCCATGTTATAAGGAAATATAGCGTAATTATTTTTTTTTTATAATACGTGCAGGCCTGATGTGAAGTAGTCACTGCAACCCATGGACATCCACGGCCAACCTAAAATAGGAGAGAAGTCGTACATGGAGGCGGTATTACTCATGGGGACTAAGATATAGTCAAATATAGTGTGTCCTGTAGAAACCCTCCCCAACCGAAACACAAGTACTTGCTACAACACTTGTTTCACAGTGGATTATGAGGGCAGCGGTGGTACCTCCCCGGGCGAACTTTGTAAGCTCTACACTACTCTACAGTATGTAGGTGACAAAGCAACCTTTTAAATATATGTTTTTAATAATTGCCAACAAAAGTTTACATTCATGGTGTAGTTAGAATATTAAGAAAATCCATTAATAAAAAAACAATGTACAGCTTGCTCAGATCATGAGATTTAACTTCGTAAGTAAGCTTTCAGTTTGAATTGTCATTAAATTCCATGTTAGTTAAAAAGCAAAATTCGATAGTTAATACGCTACATGAATGACCTTTATGTCCAATAAAAATTAAATCCGTATAACTAAATGAAATTTTTCTCCCAAAAATACCACGAAAAGGTCACGATAGACTCGAAATAGATACGAATTAACGACCGCAATGCCGATAGCCGAATATTTATACTTCCACAAACTATATAAAGGATAGATAACTCTGTAAACAGACGTATGCGAATCCAAACATAGCTATTAATATGTCGGTTAATGTAAACTATGGAAATACTCATACATCATCAAGCTATCGTTGTCCTACGCTTTTAAATTACAATATTAATCTTTAATTCAATTGACAGAGATTACAACTACAAGTACCTACATCGGAAATATTTCAGGTTTAATGCTTGAACATTTAAACTTTGAAAACTTTTATGCACAACTCTCTGGCATACAAGTTTTTCAACCGACTTTCACCCAAATTGAGATTCTCCTTTTTTTATTGAAGTCAGTTGGTAAGGCATTATAAATGATGAGAAATAATTATTTCATTGGCAAAAAACGATTTAATTAGAGAACTAAAATATTCGTATTTACGTAAATACGATTGACAGTAGCCATAATAATATAGTGCCAGCCTGATTAGTTGCAATTAATCATTTTCAGATTGCAAATGAGTGTTCATATTATACTAATTCTAACAACTTTACTGATTAATTAATGGCGTGTGAAAATTGATTGTAAACTCGTTAAATTATTAGTTATATGCAATACGAAACTTTTGACTTCGAATTTATATATTTTGTTTTCAGACTTCATATAATGTAAGTCTATTGTTATGTTAATAATTAGTAGAACAATATGTACTTATAAACGTAGCACATAAAAGATATAGAGGGTGTTCCAAGCTTTATTCATTAGTGCGTAGAAGCGAGACCCAACAGCGAAAATTCAAAAGCATTGTTCAAGAAACCAATGAGGACTAAAACTTGTAGAATGTTTTTTATCTGGTAGGTAAGCATATGAAAATAAAATTCATGTCACTTCGCATGTTCATTGACCTTCCCTTGAGAAATTACTTAAAGTACAAACGTACTTTACCAGACAGAATATCCTTAGAGATTTCATTATCTTCGTGTACGTTTTTTAAGTAAGTATCTTACGTATGCCTTAAGGGAAATCAAACTGTACGTAATATATTTTTCTAAACCCATTTCAGTCTTTCTTTCATTATATATTATTATCATTTACGTCTAAGAAGAAGTGTGAAGGCTCTTAGGGTGAAGCTTTATGTCCCAGAGAGGCCTTATAGGAACAGTGTAAGTTATGACAATGCTGACCGTGAAACTTCCCCCTCCCCCTTCTTGAATCACATAAGGGAATAAATTTAAACTAACCTTTATAACCTTTCAAAAGATAAATCTTTAAAAGTCTATTCCATCTAACGGCTGAGCTTGACCCGCGCAGTAAATTTAATTTTGGGCTATGTACATTGAATAAAAACCCGTTACAAACTTTTAAAAAGCGAATAATAATATATTAAAAACAAAAAAGCATAATTAAAACTGCACAAAAAAGGTTCACTCAGGTCCCACCGAGATTTGAACTCGGATCGCTGGATTCAGAGTCCAGAGTGCTAACCATTACACCATAGGACCAGTTACAGAGGAAGGCGTAAATACCTTATAAGTACAGTTACTGTCTTTCGCATATCTATGACATGTCATATTGTTTTTATGAAAATTAAAGTTTTTTAGGGACATCTTTAATCGATTTAAAAAAGGAGGTGGTTATTTCGTCTGTATGATGCTTTCTTGTATGTTTATGGCTTAATAACTTTAGTTACTTCTTAATCGATTTTTGCAATACTTTTATTGTTTTGAAGGGTATGCTTTCAATAGGATTCCATTGACTTCATTGACCTTTATTTGATTCTATGACCTTTCTTTCTTTTTTTGATTCTATGCCACAAATTATGTGTTAGTTTTATACTAGTACATTTGGGACTTAGAGTCCAAAATGAGTTCTTGAAGTAGGCAGCGAATAAATTATTAACTTACTTTAATTTGCATCCTATAGCATTTACTGTGGAAGTAATAAATAAGAAACGTGGTCACTGCGACCCATGAACACCTGCGTCTACGTACAAAATTTAACCACTGTCACTATTTTCCAGTAACTATAGTTTGATTAACAATATTTTAATCGTCCTTTTTATAAAACTAATCCTAAATTCAGACCGCAAAAGAATTGTTTGAATAAAAAACACTAAGTATACGAAGCGCTGAATCGCATTTAAAATTTAAATTTATTTTCTTACATGAATGAATGTAATTTTCTAAAGTAGTTTTGTAGTTTCAAATGATTGTTAAGTGAAGTAGATTCTTGTTTCTCGAATGCACTTTTTATTTTAATATTTAAATTGCCTGTGTTTAGTCGAGACATTTCTAATATTTTGGTAAAAAGGCTTTTAAACTCGTCATTTAATATATTCTTAATGTTTAGTGTTAAGAGAGGTTATGGGTATATACCCATAACCTAAACTCATCTCATATATCAGAAAGAAGACTCGTGCCCAGCAGTGGGACAATAATAAGCTTACACTCGTAATATACAACTTAAATTGCTAGTTTCGTTCATGTAGATTAATTTGTAAAGATAGTTTTCACTACAAATTGTGTACAAACCGAACAAAAGTCAGATTAAACTGTCCTAAAATTATGTGGTTAAAACCTGCCGGCTGCAGTTGACTTTTGTTTCAAATTTCCAATTAACATTTATATTACGAATATAATTATCTCTATTAACAAATATTCATCTGCCAACAGCAGATTGTTTTTTTGTTTTTATAGTTGCAAAAACAGAAAGAATCGATTGTGTAGGTTTCCACGTGCAGTTGTTTTAGCCCTTTCTTAATCAAGAGTTGTATCTTTCATTCTTTTTCTCGTTCTTAGCGCGCAAATTAATAACTGTATAAGCATTACATTACGTCATCTTAACGTAAACGTTGTCTTAATAAATGTTATAGAGTCTTACCTTGGTAGGTATGGAAAAAATTAAAAACCTTTATATAAAATTTTCTTATAAATTTACCAAGATAAGGTTTCAAATGTTTTGCCTAATTTAAACAAAATCTTAACAAGGCTATATAATTAAATCATTTTTTATAAGCGACCGCTTTCGAACCATCGTAGATATACAACAAATTGGGTATCCAATTACATTATTAACGTCCCCATTTTCTTTTCCAGATTCGTTGCTAAAGAAGTGAAGTTTAGGGTTCGTTATGACTTGACAGTCCGCGAATTCGAAATTCAAATCTGACAGCGATCGTGCAGCATGTCGTGTCCGTTCCGTCGCGCGTCGTCGCAACACCAGTTTGCAAATGGCGGCAGTTCCGGTTTGAAGAAACCGGAGTTCAGATCGCGACAGTCGTCCGTACATTTACCCGGGCCGGATGAAGATGAAGGCGAGAGTAATACCCTTACGTTGAAACACCTGAGCGAAGCACTGAAATTACTAACAGCTCCATCGGTAAGTAGTTTTTGAACTAGGTTTGAGTCATTTTTCAAACGGAATGAATTCATTCCATTTATCTCTAGAAATCAATTGGTATACGTTGAATTATTAATAAGAAAACTCACTTATTCAGCGTAAACACTGATAAATCTGCTATGTGCTATGAAACTGTTTCATAGCAGAGTTATCAGTCATTACGCTGTCTTTAATTTAAAAAAGGAAGAGGTTTTCCATTCGACTGCATTTTTTAAAAGTACAGAACTTTCGACTGAGTGCCAATCAACAGTATAAGTAACACAAGAAACCGTTAATAATGCTTTTCGCCTATCTATGATTTCCTTTGCCGTTGAATAATTTTTTCCCCAAAACCTTGCTATAAAAGGGAAAATGAAAATATTTCCTTCCTAACACATTGTGGGCAAGAAACTCCAATAAAAATTCCACCGAAAACAATAAGTTTTTATGCGCTGAAATAAAACTAAGGTCATGTAAAAATAAAGCACTTCATTTGCTCACGTATCGTGTCTAACTCGGCCTTATGCTGTTTCCGACGATTGTAAAATCTCGTGTGTGCAGCTTTCCTTCGCTGCTTTATGGCGGCATTAAAAATAAATGAGTCATCAAAGTTTTCTTTGGCGCACTTTATTGGACCACCCAAATCGGGAACAATCGTACTTGTATACCTATGTATGAGTCAAGGCTGGTTTGATGGTTCGAATGTACTTTTTTTAACGTTACAGAGCGTATACGCAAGCAAGGTATAAAAAACAGAAAAAAAATGGTATAAGAACAACAAAATGTATCTTTAATAATAATAATCTAATCTCAGAAACTATTGGACTGATTTGAATAATTCTTGTAGTGTAAGATAGTCCATTTATCGAGGACCAATTCTTAACGCGGATGAAACCTCAGGATGCAGCTAGTGTAAAATAAAAGTGAAAAAATAAAATATTAAAAATTTGCAACTGTAACTTATTTTGTAATCTATATTGAAATTATTTATCTAAGCTTGAACTTGGTAAAATGCAATCTATTGAAAATAAATTGAGTCTAGTAAACACTTGAAATAACTTCGTAACTTTTTTTAACAATCTGTCGACATGTTACGTATATACCTACGTGTTTACGAGTTAAGTTTTTTAGGTTACTATGTTATAAATTACTACTGTAAAACTGAAATCGAAGTTTGCTGATTTTGCTTTATAGATACCTACACCCTCTTAAGTCGTTTTGTACTTAAAAATGTGTATAGCCTACAGAAGCTGTCGAAATCTTTGAAGATAAAATTCTCTGACTATGTACCTATGTGAATACAGTAGTCATTTTTGTGTTAAAGAACTAAATCAATTCCAATAACTAACATATTCCAGTGACATTAGAAATTTTATAAATACACCCGAGGGATATAACCGTCGTCCCTTTTATTTATCTTATCTTTTCTTATTTTAGGATAAATCCTTTCGTAAGCTACGTTAGCCCTTCGTGATGTTATGTCAATGTTTTTATTTTCATTTCTCTTTCTAAGGATAAAATGCCTTCATACTGTTACTTTTATTTTACAACTTTTATTCTTTATTCTCTTTTATAAAGCAGTTTCAGGGGTGATGGCGCAGTGGTTATGAATTTGTATTATTCGAGGGGCCCGGGTTCAAATCGGGACGTACCATGATGACTGTGACTTATCTGAGTTATGCTATTTAGGCAATTAAATATCATTAGCTATAACAGTGAAGCATACGATGATAAAATTTGCATGCATCTAACAGTTCTTCATAAAGAAGGCAGGGGAATTTCTTAAAAAAAAAAAAACAAAACAACTGCATTAGAAATATTAAAAAAAATGTAAACACATCATCCAACTTCATCCCTTATATAAATACTAGTTGTGCCTCGCGATTTTACCCGCGTTATAGAATTGTTACGTAATTATTGATAGCCTGTAACCTTCCTCATGAATGTAGCTATCATACACAAAAGGAATTTTTCAAATCCGACTTGCACTTCCAGAGATAAGCGCGTTCAAACAAACAAACAAACTCTTCAGCTTTATATTATTAGTATAGAAGTATTTGTATTATTAAGTTTTATTGGGATTAATTTAATACAAACATTTTATTGAATGCTTGCTAAATTTATTAGTTCAAGGGCTAAAGGGCGTCATGCTGACGACACAAAATGGTTTCAATTAGCGTCACGTCCTCGGAGCTCGTGCAGACGTGACGGCACGCTCACGAAACGAGGCCGGGACGAGAATGTGAATGTTATGTTGATATGAGAAAATGGAATTACGTCATTGGTCTTGACCTGTTTACCGTTATGATGAATGATCTGCTACTCAAAAGATATATTACGCTTCCTATATTACAGTTGTTGTTGTTCCGATAAGTAGAAATAAATGTTGAACATTGTTATCTAATGTGTCTACGTGATATGAATAGCATAGCCCCGCTGGTAGTGTAGATCGCAAGCGATCACATTGTTGAGTAACGTCGGGCGCGGCCGGTACTCGAATGGGTGACCGCCAGTGGCACATTTCATGCGCGCTTCCGTGCTTCCGAGGGCACGCTAAGCCGTCGGTCCCGGTTGTGATCGATAGCTAACAGTCGTTAAACCTGGTAGGAGGCCCTTTGGTCGGTTTGACAACATCCGACATGGGTTGGCCTCTAACCCGTATCTCTACTAATCCGCATTGGAGCAGCGTGGTGGAGTATGCTCCAGGCTCTTGTGGGGAGAGACCCGTGGCCCAACGGTGGGACATAAAAAAGGGTTGAAGGCAAATGTTATCCGAAGTCTATGTGGTATGAATACAATAACAATAATTGCGATGCTACTTATGGCCTTATTTATGAATGACACACACTTTCGAACCCCAAATGCTTTATGATACGGGAAAAATCCTTGCGAGCTGTTGCGGGAAAGGCAAGAGATTATAGAATTCCTATCTACAAATATACTAACAGCAGCATGTAGAGGTTCTGGAATATTCGAAGAAGATATTATTGTGTGCCCCCCGGTTTCACCCGCGTTACGAATTGCAACGTAACGCTTGATAGCGTTCCTCGATAAATGGACTATCTTACACTAAAATAATTTTTCAAGTCGGTTCCTAAGATTAGCGCGTTCAAACAATCAAACTCTTCAGCTTTATATTATTAGTATAGACATTTATAGATATTTACCTACAACCTAACATTGTAGTTACGAAGGTTTTTTCAAGGAATGGATTAGTTGAACTTACTTCTTACATCAATTTGTGACTGTAAAATATTTTATACGTTTAACTAGTCAATGGCCGTGACTTCGTTACCGCAGGATTAGTATTTCGAGAAATTCACACAATATCTTTATAAAGTGTAGCCCATGATGATGGTTCTGATGTATAAGCTTGTAAAATTTAACTAAAATCCATTCAGCAGTTTTCACGTGACAGATTCACAAACATCCGTCCATCCATCCATACTTACAAACTTTCGCGTTTATAATATTAGTAGGATGTATTTAAAAAAGTTTCATGTAGGTAGGTTATCTAAAGCAACATCTCCGCAACATTTTGTGGATTTGATTAAAAATGAATTTAGGTAAAAATTTAATGTCACGAGTCTTGTAAGTGTAAGTATATCCGTAAATCCAAGTTTAGAATTCAGCTTTGAAGTCGATTTTCGGTTTAATCTCGTTTGAATTAAATTTTCATACAGCGAGCGGCCTGAGCTGAACCAACAGTACGAGTATCTTTATACAACTTATTGCTTGGATTTTACCGATATAGAGCTAAGCTGAGCTGTAAATTGAGGATATAGCAAAGATTGCTTGCGGTTTTGAATTTAATATTCTTCGCCGAACGATGTTCTTGCGAGATAATAATGTAAATTTATGAAAAGGTCGTTTAGAAAAGTTAATCTTGCAACAGGTCTAGGGCATGTCTTTAGTTTTATAACTTCTAACAAAAAATATGAATTGCAGCCAGGTAGGTGATGTGGATTACAAGCGATCTTACTGTTAGCAACCTTGAGCGCGGTCGGCACTAGGATGGGTGACCACTAGTGGCAAATTTCATGCGCGCTTCCGTGCTTCGGCGGGCACGTTAAGCCATCGGTCCCGGTCGCTAGATAAGTGCCGTTAAACCCGGTCAGAGGCTTTGTGGGCGGTTTGATACTATCCGACACGACACGTATTTCCAACAATCCCCATTGGAGCAGCGTGGTGGAATACGTTCCAGGCCTACCCCGATTGCGGGAAGAGACCCGTGATCAGCAGTGGGTCATAAAAAGGGTTGAAAACAACAAACAACATTAAATTACTTAAAACGCGCATACCTTGAATGACTGAATGAATGAAAATGAATGAAATATCACTAATACAACTTAGAGAAGTTATAACGTGCCACTGGGATTTGAACCCGGTCCAATCTAATAAGAGGCCTAATTCTTAACCACTGAGCCACCCCTGCTTGCTTAGACATGTTTATAATATAAATAGATAAGTAAGACATCGTGTTACAAGTTAAACATATATGTTCTGTGTAACTTTCCTCATACAACAGCGGCTCGCTAATAAGCTTACAATATTATCTTGAGGGCGAACTTGGCAACTAATGATTGGTTATCAAGTTTGTAACAACCACCTGGCGCTGGGTCTCTTGGGGTCATCACTTACAAGTTAAATTGGAAAATTAAAACTTAGTGATTTCGTGTGTGTCGAATTTATGTTCCCTAACCCCGATTTTGATAAATTTCTTTGTATTCGCATAATGTCTCGTTGGCGTAATAACTATATTGACATGTCAATTATACCTTACTAGTTGTGCCACGCGGTTTGACCTGCGTTAAGAATGGTAACGTAATACTTGATAGCCTGTAACCTTCCTCATGAATATAGCTATCATATACAAAAAGAATTTTCAAATAGCTCCAGTAGTTCCAGAGATTATCGCGTTCAAACAAACTCTTCAGCCCTATATTATTAGTAAAGATTTAAAAATTATATTAAAAACACTTAATGATTTTTCACGTGCACCTACAATGACAGACATTCCACGCATGATATCACGATTCGGGCGTCACACGTAGTATACCTATACTTTATAATATACCTATATTATAAAGGCGTGGCACGTTTCAAACCCACGTTTACGTTTTAAGTACGTTATGAAATCACACGTTAGTGATAAATAATCTCGTATATCATAACGAATAAGGCTCCTAGTATACGTTCTTTTGCAACTATTCGTATATTTGAATAGTAAATTATATTCTTCTTTTACGAAAGCGCTGAGGTCAAAGCCGTACGGAAAAATTATCCGATGTACAAATTATGATGAAAATCTTGGCAATGAGCCCCGCACGCAAACAAAGCGTTGTTGATACTTTGAATTCTTGTAAGTAGGTACACATCTTGCATGATTGATGGCCATGCGTAAAAATAGATCTCACAAAAACATACAGAAGTGGGAAAGAAAGGCTAGTCCGAAACCAAGAAAAACTTATATCTGGTCTCGGTCAGCGCGGTTTTGCCGGTGGCGAGCGGGGCAACCGCCTAGGGCCT
>DWQK01003970.1:0-10958 GCA_018231225.1 Noctuana stator
GCACCCACGACACAGGGAATCCTAGTGTGGGGCTGTGAGTGTGAAGCGTTTGCTTTTTTTAAAGCAATTAACAGCTGCGTGAGCGATAAGGCCGCTTATTGCTAACTTTTTGCGAATCAGTTTTTGTAAGGTGATAACTTTTTATGATACACTAAAAGTTAAATACACAGAAAAAATATAATAACAGTATAAGTTTGAACAGTAGTCGCCATAGCGGCGTAGTGTCTCATCCACATTAGCATAACATTAATGATTAATTTTATTATAACTCGCGTAACGATAAAACGAGACAAATTTAAAACTTATATGGTTTTCTCATACATGCCGTTTTTAGACCTGGACCTCAAATGGAACCACACGGGAAGCATCAGCTTTCAAGTAAAAAAAATCATCCAAATCGGTTCACCCACTCGAAAGTTGTGAGGTAACAAACATAAAAATAAAACACAATCGAATTGAAAACATCCTCCTTTTTTGAAGTCGTCCATTAATTCTCAATTCCATTTTTATGGAGCAAAAATAAATAGTAAAACCCTTTCTTTAAAAAATTTCAAATTTCGCATCGATTTGTTTTACAGCTTCATTTTCCTGTCAACGTTGATCACAGGTGCTCGGCTTACGGGGATTAGTTGGAAAGCCTCCAATTCCCCTTTCAGCCTGATATTTCCCGACAGACTTACAGGTAAACCGTTTATATAAATGGCTGTACGTAAGTCAGTTAATGAATTATGAAAAATTTTTTTTTACTTTTCATAATTATAATAATAACTTAAGTCACGAAAACAATCGACTTCAAAATTGTCGCGCGCTTAAATGCAATTAAAGTTTCAAATATTATCGTTTTAAGTCCTGAATTAAGTTTGGATTTGAATTGAAATATTTGCTGGAAGACAATTCATTGTCAAATAACCAATACCTATACTAATCTAATTAATAAGACAAGTTTCTGTTTACACAAATGTTTTAATGGTGATTTCGCGCTACAAAGGGTAGACTGGTAGAATGCCACCTGGCATGAAATCCACCAATTGAAACAAAGCAATAAAGGCTAAAATAAATAAAAAATGACGTCACAATGTTGTGTATAATTTACCTCCTCCCAGTTATTTCAGCTAACATGATAGAGAGCTGCATTTGCTGCAAATCAATGACTCCACCACAATCCCCAAGTGCCTTCCGATATCCGTTGATCCGAATATCCGCAGATCCACAAATCCGTAGATCCGCTCGATTCTAATTTAGATGCAAATACGGCAGCCTCATGTTGACTCCACAGAACTTGGTTTCTATACGATCGTCATACATAATATATTATAATCTATAATATATTCTAATATAATAAAGCTGAAGAGTTTGTTTGTTTGTACTCGGAACTTTCTATCTAGAACCGTCTATCTGGAACTGTCTATCTGGATGTTGTAACTGGAATTACAAGTCGGATTTGAAAAATTCTTTTTGTGTATGATAGCTACATTCACGAGAAAAGTTATAGGCATTAGTCTTCCTTATGTTTTATAATTATTTATGAATATTGTTCATATATAAGAGTTATGGTTTTCCAATCTTCATCAAACAAAACTGGAAGTTTATCTTGACGACGCTTTCAGTCAATTTACTCCATAGTCTATCCGTTCCTACGATAAATTTTGTAGCAAAGTGCGCCTAACCTTATATCAAACAGCTTATTTTTAGAATGCCGTTCAAAAGTTAGTATATTATTTTTTCTGTAGGAAATCCGCTTCACGAAACTGACAATACAAAGAACACAATCTTTTTCCCATACACAGAAACCCATCCATTATTCATAGGGTAAAAAAGTAAGGAAAATCATTTCCCCATATACTCAAAATACTCCACTTTTCTCAAAACACTTTTTTACTTTCTGTATCCCCGTAAATCAAGATCGCATACAATCTAGTGTAGTGTTGCCAGCGGAAGTGATTTATAAAGGGATTTCCCAATTTAAGTTTTAATGTATCACTTTTTTTGGATGTAAAATTTTTCTTCTCTAAGAAATGTTTTTTTTTTTTTATTATTTATTCTGTTTTTAAACCACAACAAACCAAATAAATTAGATGTGATTGAAATCAAATGCAACCCTATCTAAAGTTAAAAAAAAAACATTTTATACCAAGATTAATAATTTTAATGGTGTCATTAAAATTATTAATTTATTTTTTATGAATAATAAGATTTTATAATTAACTTATTGCAAGTGCTCGCCTAATAACCAAAAGAACAATGTTATAGTCCCTTAATTAATTTGACAAAATGATGGCGCCTTAGAATAATGGTAAAGGTCTTAGCTTACGTAATAGCATGGAGTTCGAATATAAATATCTTATTCTCGACGAATAGGTATTCAATTATATATTATATCTTATTAATAGTTAACGCTTCAGGTTACGAATTTACCTGTAATGTTTCAGTATAAACATAAAATAAAAACAATATGAAATCGATTTCTGAAAAGTTTTATATATAATTTTTAAATATAATTATATGAATGCTCTAGGCGGTTTGTAGTCAAATTCACTTTTCATAATAAATTTACTTTCACTTTGACTTAATTATCTTATCATAATTAAGTCTCGGGGTTTTATAAAATGATAACTGTTACCTATAACCATTTTGTCTTTTGTTATTAACTTTTTTACAATTTTTTACAATCCGTAGAAATCAATAAAAGTTGGTCACACTAACAAATTTCCATAGATCATCTCCCCTACGAGTTATGACTGAAGACCGCAATTCATTCGCAACGAATGTACCTACTACCAAACGTTTTCATTTAAATCTTTCTTAGACATTCCCCGAACACACGTTTTGGTTGAGGAAGTTTTGAACCAGGTTGGAGACTATATTGCTCTTATAAAAGACAAGCGTATCCCCTAGCGTAAATGACTTTAGCATCGGGGCTTAAAAATCAAAAATATGGTAGACTAAGTCCAGAAATGAGAAAATACCATATAAACTTCACGCCCCTATATCACCTTTAAGGGATTGAATTTCTGAGAATCCTTTCTTAGTGCTTACTTACATCATGAATGAAACCCCTGTGCCAATATTTCAAGTTTCTAGGTATAGTACTTTCGAAGTTACATAGGAAGGTATGTAGGCTTCACAGTAGGTACTATGATTATAATTATTTATCTGTATTCCATACAACTCAAGAACCGCTAGACCCTTGACTTGTCTATAATTATAATGTTGCTCTAATGTCTATTAGAAGATAGCGATCCCTCTGTATTTTTATACCATAAAGAATTAACGTAGAGGGCGTTACTGTCTTTCGTATAACACATTTTCCAACAAACATAATCATAATATTATAATACTAAATATACACAGTAAATTATATTTTATATTCATAATTTTATAGATAATAAATTAGTTTAAAAATTGTTAGTTGAGCAAGTTAAGTATATCAAACAAATTTAGTATGTATTATCGTAAGTTAAATGTTTACTTTGTCATAATTACACAGAAAACCGACTATTCAACATAAATAGTCTGTAATTCAATACAATATTAAAATGTAAATATGAAGTAAATTAATCGAATACGCATAATATCAGTTTTATCACAGACATTTTTAATAATAGCAACAAAATCTCGTAAGGAGTACCAACCAAACCGCGCACCAAACTGAATAAACTTTTAGTAATTTTACGAAAAATATTATGTTTAAATTAAATAGAAGACGCTAAAAAAATACGTTTCAATTATTCCTATCATATGTAATTTACATAAAGGTTTAACTCGTTATTAAACGATATCTTTTTGCATAATGAACTATGATAATGGCGTCGACGACACAGTGAGTGGTGACGTAACATCCGGTTTTATTTCTTGCTGCGTCGCACGCCAACGCCAACAGCCAACTCCTCATCCATATTTTTCGCCATTTTGTACACTCTCAGCACTCTCTTGTCTATAATTTGGAATAGATCAGCTTTATGGGCAAGGTCCGTAGATAATTTTTACTCTTTGGAAACAAACTATATTGTGCTCTCTGCAAAGACATTATTGATTGTTATTGATAGTTTTAAATAGATTTGAGATAGTCTTCAACACTATGTGCCTCAAGATTAATTTGTTGTACTTTTCAGGATTTTTTGGTCTCATAATTATGTGGAAAGGATATTGACATGGACTCCTGGACAAATTTGTGTCGTTGCTGTTTGTCACCCGATATTGGCGTTTCATTATTTGACCAAAAGCAAAATGTGAAAGAAAAGTTCTTTCAATTAACCACTATTCAGGTGAGCATTATCGAAAATTATCTAAATATCTTAGAGTAGCTTCAATTGTGTAATTAATAACTGTTTTTATCAACACTCATACCTAACCTACAAATACTCGGCATTGACATAATTTTTCCCGCTATTTTTTACATTCACAATTCATAATGCATAATGTATATTACCGTTGTGGTATGCTATTAAACCTTATTGAACTGATATTTTTCACGATTACATACTTTTGTTTTTTGTCTATGAAATTAAAAATAGTTTTAATGTAAAATAGAAATCCTAGTAACATAGATAACCTAACCTGACAACCAATTTATGTAAGTTACTTATTTTGTCCTCAAATTTAAACATTTCTTTTAATGTAATTTAAAGGCAATCTATCTGCTACAAATAAAATAGGGATAATAACTTCAGAAGAAAGATATTTTTGTTAGTAAAAAAACATGTTAATTGTAAAACAGTCTTGACTTTGTCAATGTGTATGAGACAATTTAATCCTGTTAATCTGAGTTAATAATTCTACTAACATAGATGACTTAACTTCCATGACAACTAGTAAATTGAAGTTAGGAAGGCAAACTACCTGTAACAAATTAAGTTGAGATATAGGTTGCTTTGTTTGTTCTAAATGTTTAAATGTCCTAAATGTTTTATAGATTCAGACAATTGATATTTTCATTTTATATTTAATGATGGATACACTAGAATAGCGGGCTTGCAGAGATATAGTGAAACAAACCATTTACTTTACTACTAAAGTTTTTATACTATCCTTCTTGCTTAAACAGAGGATTTTTATAGTATAGTTCACAATTTTGGTTATTAAAATATTAATGTAGTTTACAATAAGTTAATATCACTGCACTATATATATAGGTACTGGAGTTTCACTTTGTGTTACAATAGACAGTAACATAATATTTCATCTTGAATGTTAAATATAAGTTAACATTGTAACTTTTTACTTGCAAAATAAACTTATTACTTATAGACCCATAGATTTTTGTAACTATAATTACTCAGAAAACAATATAAAAATCTCATTTTTATATCGTTTCAGGCAAGTGAAGATGATGGGCTGCCACAAAAACTTTGTAATGGGTGTCTTACAACATTGAATTCAGCGTATCAGTTCAGATCACAATGTATGAAGATAGATAAAGAATTAAAACTCCAATTAGAAAACATGTTGAAGCAATCTAGAGAAGAACGGTATATACTAGATCTGCCTGAACTTAATGAGAAAGGCAAGGAGCTGACAGTAGAAGATATAGCTAAAGAATCTATGAAACAAATAGAAGCAATGATAAAAACTGAGCCAAATGACAGTGACGATGATTGCTATTATGTACTAGTTATTGATAATGAAAAAGATTCAAGTGTGCCTTCTGCTAAAATAAAGATAGAACCTTTTGATAAACCTGAACAAGGTAACAATGAACCCGGAGGTCAGACTGAATTTGAAAATAATGTTGATTCATTTTTAGTGTCAAATCCCCAAATATCAATGAATGTACCAGATACTATTCTCCAGAATGAAGAGGAAAGTCAAGATATTGATTATAAATATGAAATGAACATGGATGATGTCACAGATGAGACGTCTCAGGATCAGGTGATGTCTGAAATTGATGATTCTCAATTCAGTACCACACAGGAATTGGTAACACTTGGTGACAATATCATTGTTAAGGGTTTATCAAATTCTAACAACATAATCAAAATATTAACTACATCTGGAGTAGAGAGAACAATACTACTTAACAACAAAGAAGGTGTGAAATATCTAACAGATGCCCAACTGACTGAGGATGAGGAAACAACTCAGCAGGAACTTATTTTGTATGAAGGTGATGATTCCTCTCAGTTCCAAATATTAAAATGTGACGGCTCGGAACTTGTGATACAGTATGCAGACGAAAATGAAATGTCATCAGCAATTTTACAACAGGAAGATGGTTCATATTTATGTGAATGTGGTGAGAAATTCGATGATTTGCAGGAATATACAAAGCATAAATACAAGCATAATCCTGCCGGTGACCATTTGTGCAATCTCTGTGGAAAAGGGTTTGAAACAGCGGATATTTTGACCGGTCATATGCTTCTTCATACTGTGACTGGCGTGTTGGTAACATGCCCTTTCTGCAATCAACTGGTGAAAAGAAATACCCTTACTCAACACATCAAGTACAGCCACAATAATAAACCGCGCTGTGACTTGTGCTTGAAAACGTTTGCAAACCAAAACAATCTGAAACGTCATATGATGATACACACAGGAATCCGAGAGTTCCAGTGCGACATATGCATGAAGAGATTCCACCAGAAGATCACAATGCAGACGCACAGACTGACACATATCAACACGTTGTCATGCAATCAATGTGACCTGACTTTCGAGAACAAAACCGCTTTGACCGCACATAAACAATCTAATGAATGTTCCAAAAGCAAAGTCAGTAAGTTTAAGGATGAATTAGTGAAAACTGTCAAGCAGGAAATTACAACCGACAGTGGGAAATTACTAGGTTACGCTTGCTCAATTTGTAAACGAATGTTTTCAGTAGAGTCCGCTTTAGTGCAACATGTAGAAAACACACATATGGTTGAGCCGATGGATATGCCAAATCAAGATAAGAATTTACGGGGTAAGCCTATTAAAAGATTTGAGTGTAGCATCTGCGGTAAAAATTGTGCTAGCCAGGCAATGTTAGTAATGCATGAAAGAGTACACACTAATGAGCGGCCATTTCCCTGTCAGCTATGCTCATTGAGATTTAAAACTAAAACTCATTTACGAACACACCAACTCACTCATACAAGGGAAAAGAAATTTGGATGTTCAGTTTGTATGAAGTTCTTTGCTTTGAAGGGTAACTTGGTTGTTCATTTGAGGACCCATACAGGGGAGCGCCCTTATGTCTGCCCTACATGTGGTGAGGCCTTTATAGATTCTAAATATCTCAAAAAGCATAAACTAAAGAAGCATTCCACAGATAATTCTTGGAATAAGTATCCTGATACATGAGTTTTAATTAAATAGACATGCAAGAAACGAAAAAAACATATTTTCAGGAGTTCTTTTAAGGATTAATATGTATGTAGTCCATAGATAAAAAATTAAGCTCACCAGTTTTATGTAATGAAAACTCTGGAACAATCAATTTTTGGTTTTTACTTTTTTAATTTGAAATATTATAGACATTAGTATCTACGATTATAATGGTTTAAGAATAAGAGGTCAAGATTTTGTTTTCTGTAACTTAAATGTAATTTTTGTTACAGTCGTGTATATGTTACTTTTATGCATGCATTGTAAATATTTTAACTGACTTTGAATAAAATTGAATAAGTAATATTTAGTTATTACAATGGTTTTTTTATTTATTTCTTTACGCTTAATTGAGACATAAATTGGTATATTTTCAAACAAAATTGGCTAACATGATTCACAAGGCGATAACTCACACAAAGCATCAAAATGGTTACGTATGTATCGTACAACTATTATTTTGGTGCAAGAAACATGAAGATTGGTATATTTTATATTGTTGCGGACTGAACATTATAATATAATTATATTGTAAATTTCTGAACGTCTACAGGAATAACTAATTCTGATCTAGCTCATGGTTTGTACCTTCTGAAGAAGTTGTACGCAATCTTGTAAGTGCATGGACAGTTAATTTATTTTGATGGAATAACATAAATATTTTTGAAATCATAACATTAGCTGTAGTGTATACCTGTTAATGTAATATGGGTATCGCTATTCTTTAAAACACGTTGGTAAGTTTAGGTACTAGATGTCGCTAGCCGTCCTAAAAATTGCTATGTTTTGTCTGGCATTTAAGTCTGCCTTCATCAACTTGACTCCGTTAGGATAGGATATATAAGTGTTCTGTGAACTTGACAGACTCATAAATTTCTAAAAACTAAGTGTTAATATTAAAATATGTAAAAAATGCAACTTTATGTTAAAAAATTACATGTTTTGGTCTATTCGCTACTAGATGGCATTAATTTATAAAACTTGTACTACTCAATGCTAGATGGCGAAAAATCTACGAATATTAGGTATGTTCAAAAATGTTTATCAAAATAAAGAGCTAAAAAACTGTCAAATCTCCTCTCAATATGTTGACTGATAGGTAGGTATGTTTTTAATCTGTGAATCGTATGTTATATTTGTCCTTAGGCAGCTGTAAGCAATAATCTAATCTCAAGAATAAAGATCCAAATGAATGCGAAACTTCAGAAACCAGTAAATCTCGTCCTTAAAATTCTTGTGTAAAATTCATAATAATTATAATTTTATGAAATCAATCGCAGGCTGGAACTTATAAATCGAAGTACATACCTATTAAAAACTTACTTCTTGAATTATAATTAAAAAATTCGCAATGTTTAATGACAAGCTGACTGACACAACTGAAGTAGTTCCATGGATTCGTCGATTCTTTTCACCCCGTCACATTCACGTCACAAACTCACTGAAAGTACCAGAGCATCATAAACGTGAAGTGTTTAACCGCCTTCACAGACCGTAACATAGCCACGGCATGAAATACATTGACAGAACGACATGGCTGAGTCCCCAACCAACGCGACTGTGGCTGTCGATGTATGAAAGAGATTACACACGATAGTATCCGCATTACGTGTGTGTAGATAAACGTATTACGGATTGTGTGATAAACCTGTTGCCTGTCTCGCTCTCATCGATTAGGTATGTTGTTGTGAACTTGTGTTTGCCAATTTGAAACACATTGAAATGGCATATGGTTGGCGATTGATAAGGATTTATATTATATCATGAAGGACAGTCGTAATACTCGTGATTTGAAGTGAAGTTAACATTGTAAATTGTACAAAGATAAAAAAGTCTATTGAGTAGGTGGCTTATTTCTTCGGTAATTTTATTGTGATGCGTTCCAGATATAACTTTAAATTTTCTTAGTAATCAATTCTCACAATGAATCAAGCATGTCAAGACATATAGTTAACTATTGTAGGTAGTTCCTAAAACTACTGAAAGTTATGAATTTAACGACGTAACTCACACAGTAATATCAAAGACTGAGATAAGGAGAATGAAATATTTTAAATTAGGTACTTTCATTAATAGGCTAACTGTATATTAGATACTATGGTGGGTTTTAACTCTCTAATGTAGTTCGCAGCAACAAAAAATTCAATCGGTCACATTTTCAGGTTATTTGCAAAGTGCTATTCCTGTAACTTACATTATTATAATTCAAATGTGCTTTTTTAGGATGTCTGTTAAATCTAACCACAGTTTACGCAACCAAAAGCGCTCATTAACGTTGCACGCAGCCGGCAACACGGACCTGCACGCCGCAGTAAGCGGCGCCGCATACACTTAATATTCCATCACCTACATATCGTACATATCCAGTATCGTATGTATGTGTCTGTATGCGGTGCGGCAGGCGAGCGCGGGACGCTGCGATGTCGGCGGCCGCGCCTCCGTGAATCATTGGGTAATGTACCGAGTTGGTTGGAAATATTTGGTACTTTACATTTGAATATTTATTTTAAGACTCGTATAGACTACGACACTATACACGATACACTCAGTACATACATTGAGTGTCTGTGCATGAACCGAGTGTCAAATTAGAGGCGCTCGTGGTGTGACTCCCACTTTGTAATGTAACTTTGGTGATGAAAAATACCAGAGATGTCATTTCAATTCCTTTACAAGAAAACGTAGTTTTATTTCGTCGACGAACACATCTATACTAATAATATAAAGCTGAAGAGTTTGTTTGTTTGTTTGAACGCGCTAATCTCAGGAACTACTGGACTGGTTTGAAAAATTCTTTTTGTATATGATAGGTACATTCATGAGGAAGGTTATAGGCTATGAAGCATTACGTTACTCTTCTTAGCGCGGGTGAAACCGCATGGCACAGCTAATTTAATATAAAATGTATCAGTCACAATAATATTCGTGTTTTATAATTAGCATAACATGACCTCTACAATTAAACTTCTAAATAGGCAAAAACAATAGTTTTGAGTGGATCACTGATCCCCTTGAAAAGCAGTCGATGGCATTGGTGGGGGACGTGGAGGTACTACGAACTAAAATTAAGCCTTTAGTGTAATTACGAACGGGCACTAACTAAAAGAAAATAGAAAAAAAAATTAACAAAATAAATACCTACTATAAATTGTATATATTAGCAAGTACCAAGGCAACACAATCCGGTAGGTGCCGGGAGCGGCTGCGAGCGGCGAGTGGCGCTTGGCGCTTTGTTCCCGGGCGGCGGCGCGCAGGGCTGTCACTTTATATCATGCACTATTATTTATTACATGCTTTTCAATCGCGTGATGCGTAAGGCGTGTTGGCTTAGTTTTTACCTAAAGGCTGTGTTTGTTTTATACACATGCTCAATATACATACTCGTGTGTGCATACTTTTAATGGAACACCATACAATTAGTAGTAAACATTATTAGTAAAGCGACCTAACTATTATTACCAATACATTTACTAATGAGACACAAGTTAAGTCTGAATGGTTTTGTTGCCCGATAACTATCCGTCATCGATAACCAACAGTTAAATTTTGTATGGGATTTTGAACAACGCTCCGTATCGGGCGTATCGGGAACTAAAAATCGTATGGATAAAGTGACATTTGGTACGTAACTCGATTACTTAACGTAG
>DWQK01003971.1:0-10953 GCA_018231225.1 Noctuana stator
CTGGTTATAGTATACTTTCCATCACGCTACAATCAATAGGAGCAGAGCAGTGAAGGGAAATGTTGGGGAAAAAATGTTAACGCGGGTGAAACCGGGGCATTCCTAGTTCGATAATGAAAGAAATGGTACTTTAACTCCCCATTTAAGTAACACATTGATATCACACAAAACAATTCAGAAAACATATTGATAAGTTATCAACTTGCTTAAAGTTTAAATAATTATCAATATGGTTTCTTCGTTAAATATTATCATTATTCGAATAAGCATAGTGTTTGTCAACATTAAGAAGTGTTAGTAAGTAAATAATGTTCAGTTAAAAGTTAAACTATTATTAAAGTAATACGTTAAGTTTAATTAGATAACTTATATGGATTTGTAGATTTAAGAAGTCAAGTGTAGGAACTCACGCGCAACGGTAGTGACGGCTGTGGTGGGCCTGGTGACACCGAGGGTGGGCGCGACGGTGGTCACCACCGTCTCCGTGACGGTGGGCTTGGTGGTGGGGGTAGTGGGGGTAGTGGGCGAGGTGGAGGTGGTGCAGTCCCGCTCGTCGTCGGGACAGTCCTGCAGGCCGTCGCACCAGCGGGCCCGCGGCAGGCACAGCTTGCTGGTGGGGCATATCCTCGTGTCGGGCGGACAGGGCTCGCAGCGACACTCGCACGTGTCCGGGGACAGCTTCGGAACTAGCTCCTGGGGGGAAAGTTTCAACTTAGCCGCAATTTCTACAAAGCTCTTGTAAGTTCAAAATACTTACGATACTTCGCTGTAAGTCTTTTTAGGGTTCCGTAGCCGAAGGGTAAAACTGGACTCTATTATTAAGACTACTGCCAGCAGGCTGTGTATCATGAATCACAGTTGGACAGTTTAAATGTCCACAGACTGGCCGCTACACTAACCAACAAATATTAAAGACGAATAAATCAAATACTTAAGGGACTCCCATACAACAAGTGTTCTTTCTTTTCTCCTTTGTCGTTAGATATTGCTGATAACGGCAGCAAGTAGAAATAGGTATGTTTGAAATAGATACATGTTTGAAATAGGTACATGGTAGGTATGTTTGAAATAGGTACATCATACGGTGTACCCGGAAATTGTTGCGAAGTACTCGTAGATATAATCTAGTTTAGTGTACAACTTCTGCCTATAACTTCAATAAGTGTTGGATAACTAACGGCTGGACAGGAACACTGCTTGACGGGCTTGCAGGCGGTGACTCCGCCCAGCTTGCACAGGCACTCGTCGCAGTCGGCGCCGCGGAACGACGAACCCACTGGATACCTGCCGTATAAACAAATTACACATTTTAATTGTTTTAATGATCGGTAATGCCACATTACACCGCACTACCGCACTTCGGAAGGCACCTTAAGCTGTTGGTCCCAGCTGTTATCAATAAATAACAGTCGTTAAACCTGGTCGGAGGCACTTTAGGCGATTTGACAACATCCGACACGGGTTGGCCACTAACCCTTATCTCCAGTAATACGCATTAGAAAGGCGTGGCACTCCAGGCCTTTCCTGGTTGTCGGAAGGAATCCGTGCCCAACAGTGGGCCTAAAACGGGCCGTAGGCATACTGACGGTGTAATCCCCACGATGCAAGGGCACTGGTCCCTGGGCACGCAGTTCTCTCCATCATAGTACTGAGTGGGAGCGCAGTTGCAGCCGATGGCCAGCTCCGGCAGGACTCCTGGACAGGGTTCGCAGGCCAGGGGAGACACCTGGCTCGTCACCTCCGGGGGCTGACTGGTCGCTGTTGGAATAACAACAAGCTATTAAGTATTTATTTATTATGGGCTGAATTTACTAACAATCAAAAAAGTTTTTAGAGGATAATATTAAAAAAGATTTGCACTGAAAACAAGCGATAGTGGTTATCTGCGACCAATTCTGAATGCGTAAACGAATGAATGAATGAATGAATAAATAATATAAAGGTATATCCTTTTTTCTCTTTAATATTTGTCAGTGTGTTTTTCTGATTTTTTTATTAGTATATTTTGATATCTTGAAATACGAGAATATCTGGGAAAAAATCTAAAAGTTTTGTCACGCCGGTGTTAAATTAAAATATCGGTACATACATGTCAATGAAACAAATAAAAAAATATAGGTCCAACACTAACCAATATACTTGTATACTATAGTATAGCACAAGTACTTAAAACAAAAAACAAAAGACAAACTGACGATAAGGCTCAAAGCAGCCGACAGGCTCGATCCGCATCTCGATACTCTTGTCCCACTTGACCGGCAGCACCTTGAGGTACTGCGCGTGTATCGGCGGCCGGAACTCGTTCAGCACCTCCGTGCGCCCGTCGAAGTTGGCCGGGAACGCCTTGCGCTCCCCGGCGCCGTCCACCACCGGGTTGAAGGTGGCCAGGTCCGACGTGTACATGATGTGGTATGACGTCACCCACCCGTTCACTCCGCCCTTCGTTTTGATGCCCGTAATGTTGCGGGGGGACGTGAAGTTGAACTGTAGAAGTGTGAGGCATTGAATTGTTTTGTTGCGTTGAACTACAATTTGATAAGGTACTAAGATTTACAAATAAATAGTTATACGAGTATATTATATAAATCAAAAATATAGAAGTCTCATACAAACTTTGACCCCGGTTTTCACCGCCTTATGGATCTACCGTTCAAAATATACTTTCTTATTGGATACCTACGTTGTATGAAGAACTTACCCTACAAGTTTTAGGTGTCTACGATCAGCGGTTTAGGCTGTGCGTTAATCCATCAGTCAGTCATTCACATCAAAGCATTTTATACGAGTATGTAGAAATTATTACCATGATCCATTCCCCGGGCGTACTGTATAGCGGCCTCCACCCACGGACGCTGCTCAGACTGAGGAACTTCCTGGCTTCCTTATTGGAGCTCACTTCGATGCTGTTCACCGGCAGCTCCGCCGCCAGGCCGAGGGGCTCCGTGCACTGCATTGGCTCGGGCTGGAAGAAGGTTATTAATGGAAAAATACTTAAACACCGCCACCATTGATATCCCACATTCCCAGTCCCCGACAGACCAGACTTATATCCCTTTCGAGAACTTTATGGAGAACTTGAAGGTATAAAGATTTCCTCGCGTTGCTTTTATTTATTGCTGAGCAATTAATAATAATTTTTTGTTGGAATTTTATCCAGCCAGACAATAGAACAGAAATCCGAGGAGGCACCACCGCTGCCCTCATAACCTGCCATGAAGCAAGTCTTGTGACAAATTCTTGAGTTTCGGTTGCAGATGGATGCTGGACACACTATATTTGAGGCGAACATCTCCGTTCTCATCAATAGTAGCGCTTCCATCATGATCTTAGGTAGGATTTTTCTCCTATTTGAGATTGGACGTGGATGCCCCTGGGTTGCAGTGACTACTTAACATCAGCCTGTACGTTCGTTTACTGCTCAAACATTTAAAAAAGCCATTGAAAGCCATGAAACACAGGTTGCCATTTACCATGAAACATAACACAGGAAATAATCTCGAAACTGAACCATGACAAATATAGCTCCATCTACCGTCAAAAAACTCAACAGTCCAACTTACAGTGGTAACTGCAGCAGAAGTGGTCGAAGCTTTGGTGCTGGTGACCTCCGGCTCCTCGCAGCCGATGAGTTCAAACCTGACGGAGATCTCCTCGTGCCATGTGAGAGGGTGGATGCGAATGAACTTTGCTTCAATAGGCGGCTCGAACATCTGCTTCATTGGATTCTCGTGGTCAACTGGACCGCGGAAGATCTGTTGTGTGGGATGGTTTGATGGTTAGTAAGTAGGTAAGTGAAACGCGCATAGTCTCAAAAATCAGTTAAATAACAAAATTGCCACAAACCTTAGGTTTCCCATCAGGACCCTCGATATGTGAGAACACGTTGCCATCATCTCCATACATGACGTCATAGCTGGTGACGTACTGATCGAAGATTGCGCTCCCCTGCATCAATACACCATAGATGGGTTCTGGACGAGGAAGCTCCACCTGGATGTACTGGTTCAGGTCCAGGTCTTTGGGATTCCAACTACCAGCTGAAAGGATTTTGAATGGTTAGAATTTGTCATATAAAGAGTTATAGAAATAGATAAGTCGTTAAACTTGTTCGGGGGCTCATTTTTATTCATCGTCAGGTTTACAAACACTTTTAATGAAAATTAATAGGTAAATTATTACGGTTCATCTGCTTTAGGCGCCATAAAAGCATAACTGAGCGAATAAATCCGGCGGAAAAAAACTCTCGGTTGATAAAGCAAGATTTTGGTGGAACTAGCTGTGTTGCGTTAATCTCTAACATAGTAAAGTACCATTATTGAACCTTAAAAAGAGGTAAAGGCACCTGTTATGTCAAGAGGATGGCCGTTGAGTATAGCGAACTGAGGCGCGAACAGGTCACTGGCGACGGAACTGGCCGAGAAAGCCGAATCCGGTAGCGGCTCGTCGGTTTCCCACAACAAATTCTTGTAGCTAAAACAAAGTATGTACTAACTATTATTATAAATGCGAAAGTAACCTCTATCTGTCTGTGACGTTATCACGACCAAACCGCTGAACCGATCGTGATAAAATTTAATTTAGAGATACTTAAGAGTCTTGGGAAGTAAGTTTTTCCAGGTTTTTTCAGTCGACTGAAGTTCTAATAAATTAAGCGTAGGTATACATTTCAGTGTTAGAGTACTGTATTCTTAATAGAGTAAACTATAGAAAAAATATAATATATGGAAACCATATTTATTAAAATTAAATTAATAAAGTCTATTGACTTCATAAAGAACGAATTTAGACAAATAAAAAATCATGACTTTCAATAGTAAGTTCAGATTATCTCAAAATGTAGACAAAATTAACTCACCGATCAGGCTTACATGCCGGCGGAGGTGATACGGTTGGAACTATAAGAATAGTTGTAATCGGCAAATGCGTCGTCTTCACCGGAGCAGCCGTCGTGAAGTTAGCCGCAAGACTCGGCGTGTGCGTCGTTGGCGCGTCCGTTGCGTTCGTTGCGAACGTCGTCGACGTGTCGATGACTAGAGTAGTTTCAGGCGATGTACTAGGGCTGGTGCCACCAGACGTACCGGGAACGTGAGGGGTGGTAGAGTAAGGCGTAGGTGAAGTTCTAACAGGTGTAGGACTAATGGTCACGTGAGGCGATGTAGGTGAGGTGGGGAGCGTAGATGGAATGCGCTTGGGTTCGATGACCATCGGCAGATGGGAGGACTGTTCGATGGTGTAGCTGACGCAGTCACTGGTGTCGCAGTGCATTGCATTTTCTATGCACTGACACTTCTCGCACCCATTAATGATAACGCCGCCCGGCTGGAAAGAGAATTTAAAAAGATGGTTAAATTGAAATTTCTCTCCATCGCGGATTTTGCTGATAAAATAGATAATAACAACTTTGTTCTTGAAACTAACCTTGACAATCGTGCCAAGAGAGTCACAAGTGCAATCCCTGAGAGGAACGCACGTCTTCTCGTCGCGCCACATGGAGCCGAACTCACACGCGATGTTCGCCACTGAACTGTCTATGCAGCCGCTGACGCATTTCTGAAATAATGCCTTACTTAAAAATAACAAATTACAATGATAAGTGCTGGCAAAGTACATATTAGTACTCTTCAAATGTCTTTCGAGAACGTTTTGGGCGTTATTTCGGTTGCCTATAATTATTATTATCTATAATAATAATATAAAGCTGAAGAGTATTTTTGTTTGAACGTGCTAATCTCAGGCAAAATTCTTTTAGTGATATATAGTCCATTTTTATCGACGAAGGCTATAGGCTTTCAAGCGTTACGTTGCAATTTTTAACATTGCATGAAAAGTTACATTACTTAATAATTAGAAATGTGTACATTAAAAACGGATTTACCATAATAGAACCCAAATTCTAAGGCATCGCTAAAATTAACAGTGATATTGTACCTTTACCCGTTTCCTAACGCATTAGTGTAAGTTTGTAAGCTCATGTATCCCTTAACACACACTTTCGGTGCTAGTAAAGTAACACTGTGAAATTCATCAGTCTATCTTAGTGAAGTATGTAAGTTAATTTGTCGCCTAACGCACTTGCCTGTGCATGTAGGCTTTAAAATAGACTAGTGGTTGGTAATAAAGTTTATAAGCTCACCTGCCCCCTAACACACTTGCCCTGCGCTTGCAGCGTGGCCTTGAAGTGGTCACACAGTTTGTCACACGGATACGCGCACTCTGTGGGCACCTGTCCAGGTGGACACACGCTTCCTGTTGTGAAATGAACAAAAAAACAATATACAGCATATCATTAAAAATAAACTATGTCACATTCCCTTATTATTGTAATACACCTGAATGCATATAGAAAAACAAAGTTTTTTCAAAGGATTCAATTATTTTGGATCAGTAAATGTTTTCTTCACTTAATAAATTGTTTTGCTGTCTTGAATTTCCATAGAAGCGCTACAAAAGGTGTGTGCAAACTCGAAATTATTTTCGCTTCGTGAAAAAAAAAAACTCATATTAGAAAAGTGCTAATTAATTTTGTTACTATTTACCTGGCATTATGTCCTAAGTATAAAAAACTATCAATCCTATAGTGAAGTATCAAAAAAATGTCAAACCTGTTGTTGGAGTAGCGGCCATTGTTGTCCACGTTGTTGACGTTGAGCCTTCAACAGGAGGCTTCGTTGAAGATGGCGGGGATGACGCAGTCGCAGGCAAATCGGACGTCGCTTCAGTAGACGGCGTCGATGCAGTCGAAGGAATCGTTAGTGTCGTCTCGTGTTTCTCTGCTGAGAAATGTATTAAGGGAGTTCATAAGCGTAACTATATTTTTGTATATTTTATGGTAGCAAAATGCTCTTTTAGTGTAGGTATAAATATATTTTTTTTTCTATTGTGTCCTTTTTGTGTTCTTAATAGAAAAAAAACACATTTATCACTTACAAGCACTTAACAACAGAAAGAAAGAAAAGGATAAAAATTAACAAGGGATTTGATGGACTAAAAGCCAGCAGAAAACGAACAATTGACTGAATCAGTAACTTTGTTTGAACTAGTCACTTTTTTACAAGCCTTCTCATAACAAAATATTACTCTAACCTACAGATACGATCCAAAATAAGACATGAGGTAAAATAATTTCCACCGTTCATTCTAGCATGGAGGGTCCTAAGACTCCTAAGTCTAATCTAAGGTCCTAAGATTCCCAGTGAGACAGAAATTAAAAACGAACAACTTATTATTCTGTTTACTGTCTGGGTGTTGTATGATTGTGTTCACATGTGTCATACACTACATCACATCACATATCCACACATATACACTCCTGCCATTCCCACTGTAGGAATAATACTGCTGTTTTCTGTAATTATGTTCCCAATACTTTTATTGTTGTCAGTGAAGCAATATTGTCATACTTGGCATCGGTGAAGATTCCTCTTCAGTCCTCTCAGTATCTTGGGTATCGGTGACAGCGGCGGTGGTAACTCTACCACACTCAGGCCTTATAGCGATGACGGCGTTGGGCCAGTCACAGACCATGGCGGTGGGGTTGTACATGAGGCCTTCTGCACAACTCTTCAGCACTGTATGAGGCTTTGTAGGGTTCATGAGGTCTGGGGTGCACTCGTAGAACTTGTCGCAGTCGGTCGGATGTGGGTGATTCGGGTGGGTCGCGTCCAGGCATTGGAACGGTTCTAGAACATTCGATCACCGTCATACAATATCTTGGAGATTAATTCAAGGTAACCAGCTATGCTTAAGACTACGAACAATGCTTAAGAGTTCTCTATAACGTTTTCTAAGAGCATGTGAAATCTACCAACTCGCACTTGGCCAATATGGTGGATTATGCCAACTCCAATCGGATTCAACAATCATTAAACCAGTAATCACGGCCATTTTCTTTTTGATGTCTATCAAAAATTTGAGTCAAATTCAAATTTAAGTCACTTTTTATAAGTGAGCAATCTTAACAAACCTTCAGTACAGTTACAGTAGACGCGGATCTCGAAGTCAGGACAGGCCTTGCCGGCTTCCCGGCAGATTAGCCCATGTTCCAGGCTACACTCTACGTTGAGACCGGTGTCCTTGGCTGTCTGGTGCCCCTCCACTGTCCTACACTCGATGTCGGTCATCATATCCTTTTTGCACATTGGACCGCCGATTTCCTGAAATTAATGGGACAATTCTGTACTTGCACTAAGTTCTCGCCTTCGTCCGTGTGGATTTTATAATTAAATGGATCAAGGAATCACGTTGTCCCATACAAACTTTGGCCCCGGCTTTCACCCCCTTAGGGATAAAACTTCTGGGAATTCTTTCTAATAGGATGCCTATGTCATGTCATACAAAGAACTACCCTCAAGTTTCAGATCCCTGAAGCAGGCTTCTGCCTCTTATTGTAAGGAGAAAAGACAACTAAAAATGTTATATGCACATCAACAGGCGTTAAACTTACCAGTTCATTAGGCTTCGGCAGTGGTTCCTTGTCGACGGACTTGCCCTGCTCGTCTAGCTCCGGTGGGCCACGGTTGACCCACGGGGTCCAACCGGTGGAGCATTGCAGTGGTTGATCATGGGGCGTAGTCTCTGGGGTAGGTGTGGTACCCGTAGGCTGATAGTCAAAGGATGCATCAGATTTTGTAAGTGAAAATATTTTTTGGGAAAGTAGCGATGGCGTATGAAAGTCAACTAATTATTAATTTTATTCGATTGATAATAGAAAGCAGGTATAAATGCGGTTTCTTGTGTAAATGATACGTTCCAGAAACCCTACTAAGCAGTCCCTTTTTTACAAAATCGATGTTATATATTATATCGATAGAATAGATAGTTACATATCAAGAATCGATAGAGCTATTT
This sequence comes from Noctuana stator, assembly GCA_018231225.1. Taxonomy (NCBI): domain Eukaryota; kingdom Metazoa; phylum Arthropoda; class Insecta; order Lepidoptera; family Hesperiidae; genus Noctuana; species Noctuana stator. The sequence goes on from DWQK01003971.1 coordinate 8,848, forward strand.
CAGAAACAGTTCAGAAGTGGGAAACCTTTTGTATGGGAACCGTTTGTTTTTTGTTTTTGATTTCGCAAAATTAACAAAGGCTTTAATATCTGCGTAATATATTATGATAACATTCATAGTGTAAGGTGTAACTAGATTATTTTTCATCTTAAAAGCTCTTGTATCTATATGTAGTTCATTTAATGTATATTCTTAGTCTCACCGGTTCAATAGTAGAGCACGGCTGTCCAGTGCAGACCCTGGTCTTCTTGGAGCAGCGACACGTGTGGCAGCTGTCTTCTTCGATGATCTCTCCTTCCAGGATCTCCGTGCCGTCAGGTCGCGTCATGCAAACCGGCTTGCATTTGGCGCGCGGCACGCACTCTTTGAGAGTGCTGTTGGAGTATACAGTGCCTTCTGGACACGTCTTGTTTGGTTTGCAGCCTGGACGTATCGAACTGTATTACTTTACGTATAGATGTAAGTTAAGTTAGTTGAGTTTTTATAGAAAAACACCTCTTAGACGAAGGCTATAAGTTCAATAAATACTGTAGCCTACCGATGTAATACATATATACCTATCTACTTATTGATTAAATTACAAATCAAATCACAGATTGACTGATAAAGAATGCCATTTGGGCATTAAGTATTCCGGCCTTTTAAAAGTTTCTACAATGAAGTTTAAATAAATAAATAAAAAATTCCGGTGACGGAATTTCAGTTAGACTTTACCTAGATACAGATGTGCACTTCAATAAGCAGAGAGAGAAACAAATCGGTACCAAATGAGCGAAAGACAGTGAGAGACCGAAAAAGGTTTTGAGAGAAGAGGGAGAGAGAGAGTGAAACAATACTGGTACCAAAGAGTGAGAGACAAAGAGAGGAAGAGAGGGAGGGAGGGCGAAAAGGAAGAAGAAAACTCTCTTCTTCTCTTATAATCTTTTTCGCTAAAGATGAAACACACGGGTACCAAAGAGCGGAGACAGAAATGGCAAGCGAAAAAAGTTTCGAAAAAAGAAAAGACGGGTACCAAAAGAGCCAGAGAAAGAGAAAGAGAGAGAAAAGAATTCGTAAATACCTTCAACGCACGTCTGTTGTTCGCATACGGCCCTGATCTCCTTGTAGTCGAGGGTGTTGTCGCACGTCTCCGGCGGGCACGGCGACATGCACTCGCTGTAGTTGCTGCACTCCTCATCGCATTGCATCGCTGTATCAGACAACAATACGGGTATCAAGAGATTTCAGAACGTAATCAATGCTTGAGTTTATTTTTATAAGTATTCTCGATATTATATCTCCCAGAATAAGAGAGCTGAAGGACTGAATAACGGACGGGGAAGTAAGTCCTCCAATGGCGACTGCATCTCGGTAAAAGGAGCTATGTCAATTCCTTTTCTGGATAGCTGGAATAGTTTTATTTGTAGACGGCAGAACTTAAAATTTGCTCGTGGAGGTACCACTGCTAACAACCCTCCGTGAAGCAAGTCCTGCAACAAGAACTTGTGTTGCGGTTGGGGAGGGTTGCCGGACACATTGTATTTGAGACGACCTTCTCAGTCCTCATGAGTACCAACGCTTCCACGTATGATCTCAGGGGCGTTGGCTTATTAGGGTAGCATCGCTTGTGTTTTATGTTGCGTCCATTTATTTTATTTAGTCTATGGTTGATTAAAAAAGCACTAACGACAAGTGTCCTGTGTCCGCCACTTGAAGGTGACTCCCCTGGCGGCGCAGGCGTGCGCGTAGGCGGCGAGCGCGGTGCACGCGCACTCGCAGTCGGCGCCCGCGTCGCACGCGCACGCGTCGCGCTCGCAGCGCGCCAGGAACGCGGCGGGCGGCACCTCCGTGTGGCACCGCGAGAACGGGTAGCGCTTCATCGCGCCGCACGTCGCGCTGGCCCACTCCTTGCGCTCCGCCCGTTGCTGGCAGTGATCCTAAGGAACAGATAAAATAAATAAATAAATGACTCTGCACACTCTCACTATCAGGCTTAAGCTATAGGTACTGCTAATATCATTTGTTAATAATATGGAATTTATACATTTGGTTTTAAAGGAGTGCCGAGAGTTTTTTTCCGCCGGCTTTTTTCTCCCGGCCTGTCTTAGCCAAAAGGGCGCCTAAAGC
>DWQK01003972.1:0-10953 GCA_018231225.1 Noctuana stator
GGCAAAATATAAATTAGGGCCCCAACTTAACTATTTAAAATTGTTTGTTGCATATTTATCATGTTCCAAATTAGATATAGGTACTCCAGATTCGTCGTGGTTTATTTATAATAGATAACTCATAATGTTCTGAGATAAATATTTGTACCAGAAGTGCCAGAATGTCAACTTTATATGTACGCATACTTATACAAATAAATGCGTTCATTTATTCATTTATTCATATTCCGAATGTAGTAGAAACTAAGTCCGAAGGGCCTCCAGCGCTTGGGGCCCGGGGCACTGCCCCGTCTAGCCCTACGGTAGCTACGCCACTGATTGTGAAAATACTTTGAGTTTAATACAACTTTAGCGATTTTGTATAGATATTATTTCATGATTGATTTATTTGTTTGTTTACAAATTTATTGACAGTCTGAAAGTTCAGAAATGTTCAAAGAATTCAATTAATTTAAAAGAAAATATTTGAGAAACGCTCAAATAAGTTTTTTTAACTAAAGATCTTATGCAAAGTGTATACTGACAAGAACGTTAAGGGTTTGTAGACTTTAAACATTATGGTCGGGAGTTTACCAAGCTTCAAAATGTATTTCTTCCTAAGGACAATAACTAATTTATTCAAATGGAACAATTTTTCATAGATACGATGTTTAGTTAAAATACGCTTGCCGTTCTACGGAAAGCTATCCAAATGTAATTTATAATATGAAAGTAATTGTAGTTACTGTCAATTTAATGAGAAGTTTTAGATAAAATAATTTAAAATTAATACTTTCAGGAATTTATTTCAAAAAATTATACAATAAGCAAATATTACTCCTATTTACGTAAGTTGTTATAAAATAAGGCGACAATAACAATTTTTGCAATAAGTTTAACGAATATTTATAATAACAGAATGCTTCTTGAAGGAGTTCCGCAGGGAAGCAAAATTGGTGCAACTTTACATTTTACAGTGTGTATTTTTAATGATAAATACAACATAATTTGACAATAACGTTGTTAGGAGAAAAGATTTTTACGACGAGAGCAAATCTTTTGCTAAATGTTTTGATATTTCAATCTTGTTTGTTTGTGACATACGGAGTAACAGACGAATGCTAGCCTCTTTAGAATACTAGGCGTCTCTTTGTCGTTCCTATATCTTTAAAAAATTATTTAGATCTACTAGATTACTGTCTATCTATTTTGTCACAATTTCAATAGTCATTATCTTCGTGTGTTACAAAAAAAAACCATTTATTTATTATATATTTATAATGACCGTAACCGTGTAAATATTAAGTGTTATCGTGGGGTGATTTAACAATGTGCCTTACAACTTCAGAAGTAACAGTAACTAGTTGTCACGAAACTTGTCATCGGCGTTGTATAGACATTGCATTTAGTAATATTTAGAGCGTTATTTAACATGGTCATAGACAGACAATATGTTTTGAAAATCTCTTATTAATAATTAATTACCTATTACAATATTATTATCTGTCTAAAGCTAATTTAAAAAAGTTTTCTAATTGTACGTCTAAATTGACCATTTCTTTAAACTCATATAGAAAAATTTTCCCTGTTTATATTGTCTTAGCTAATAAATATGATAATGTAATCCTCAAACAATACTATATTATTTAATCTAACTAATTTCTTTTGTGTTATAATTAGTATGCAAGTATGGTGGGAGGTTTATATAAATTGCTTACGATGACATATAAATAAGATACGAACAACTTCTTGCTTTTCCTTAATTTTCTCTCTCAGCGTCTGAGATTAGACTCAATGTCACCATTTCGACCCCCAGTGCATGCGTAACGTAAACATCATGTTATAAATAATACTTGTTTACTTTAAACTCGGTCTTCTCATGATATTTGCATACATAAGCATTTTATATGTCAATAGATGTTACGTCTCGATGACACGACGTGGAAATAAACTACCTACCATAGACAAAAGTGAATGAGAGAATGTTTATATTTCACGTCATGTTTACTCTAGATTTAAGGAGTATTAATATTTTGGTGCTTACTAGTCGAAAACATATTGTGTTATTCCATCCATCAGCAACGTTTTCACTTGTGCGTTATTGTATTGTATTTTTACATTTCATATTGGCTATTTCGAGCTATTGGTCAGCGCTTTGAGTGTATTGAAATATTATATAAATCCGTAAATTCTTTGAAAGATTTTAGTGTTGCTTCAAAATCGAACTCAATGAGTATAATGAGGTGTTAATAATTTTAAGGTAAAATAACGAAATAATATAAAAAGGCGTTTCAGTAGGGTAAATCTTGTATTCAAAAAACAAAAGACCCTTTATCATTCTTAATTCTATTTGACAATCACATTCTAAATCTATCAAATTAAAATAAAAAGTAAAAACAAAATAGGTTGTAACGGGTTTGCAACATGAGGAAAGTAAACAGATAGTAAATGAGGATTGATAATGAAGCTATTTAGGCATCTCACGTGGGTCGGGGTCGGGTCGTCCGCGGTTCTCTGACGATGAAATTTAATTGAAGAAACAAGATATTTGCACCCTGATTGTTCTATTACTACCTAAGCGAGGCAGTAATAGTAGTTCATAATATTGATGATGAACAAAAAAACCTATTAAAAACTAATGAAGTAGGCTCGATTTTTATTATTTTAATTCTGTCCTTTATTATACGTTATTTGGTGGATGGTACTGACTTGTTTTCGATGTTTTTAACTATATTATTTAATATATAAATATTAATATTTTTAATCGTTGCGCTTTCGAAATATCGCCGGCTCAATAAATTGTTTGTTAGGTATTCTTTTGAGTTTCAACTTTCTGTAGATCTATTAAGTTTCTTATATCGGAGCATTTCTTGAAAATAAATAATTTCTCGTCACATCTTTAATCAATCATTCATTAATTTAATACGTAGTATTTAATATGTAGTATTCATGTTTGAAAAATTAAGAGTCTTAAAAGAAATGTATTGATGGTCATAATATTTTTCTCTCATTTCAATATTACTTTTGTTAAGGGTTTCAAAAATAGGAAATAGTCTACGGTTTCGAAACGGTCTTATTTTGACAGCTAGTCATGTCATTTTGACATTTGACAGTTTAAGTTATGTCGTCTTTCCCGGACGGCAAGTATTATAGTCTAATTTAATGAAGTTAAATAGTATTATTATGACGATTATTTTTTTTCTAATTATAAGATGGCGTATATTTTAGGTGTTCTATTTTAAGATCATGACAAGGCAATGGATGGATTTATTGTGAAATGTGTATGAAAATGCTTGTTTTATACATTACGAGAGGTTTTTGTGTAAATTATTTCATGGATGTGAAGTTTTCAGGTTTTTTTTTTGTATAATTTTAGTTTTTCTTTTGAGGTTTTTTCTTTCGTAGTTCTAACAGTGTATCGTGTAAAAACGCAAAATAACAAGATATAAATGTACTTATTGTAAATTCTCTTGCAATTATATTTTTAAGCTAAATGTATAAAATTAATTTCGACTGTTATATTTGATGTTTGCGCCAGTTTTTTTAGCACTGGCAATGTTTCTATTGGCGGCTATTAAAAAACAAAGATAATATTACATACAAGAGCGTCAGTCGAATCACTGTCAGTAAAATATGTTAGTTTTAAATATATTTGTACTCTCGCTTACATAGCTTCTCTAATATTACTATAGGATGTCGTGCGTACTGACAAACAGACATTCGTGAATACCGACATGTAAATATCTGCTCCGTTTTTAGAAAAATATTTTATCAAAACTGAAAATAGTAAAATAATAACGCACAATAATAATAAGGTGATTTATTTACATTTAATTGGCAACTTTTTAAATTTTTATCTGTTGTGTTTTTTTTATATTTTGTCTACGATGGAGCGTGATAGAAACTCCGTTGCCATAAGCAAATCATGTTTAATGTAATTTTAGATTATCTATTTCTAAATGGAAAGTAAACTAAAAAATGTATGTGCCTTTGATAAATTAAATTATATACACTGCCAATAAAAATGGCAGTTGGTTTATGATATTGCGTACTAGATGATGTTGCCAAAATGTATATAATTATGAAAAAACATAAAATTTTAAGATTAGACAGATTACTAGTTAGATATAAAGGTTTGCCATTACTCAAAACTTGACACGATAAAGTTATTGAAAAATTATTTTGTATAATATGGCAACACCGAGGTACGCAACATGTTGTAACATGTATAACATGTTCTGACTTTGTTATATTAGCGTGTTATCTACGTATAATGCCTCCACAAACTGGTGCTAATACATAGACATAGTTTGCCATGTTCATAATGAAGAAATTAAAAACATTTCTAGTTGAAATAATAGAGAATTTATAATTAATACTTTTGTAATAGGGTTTGGATCTCATGTTGAAAGCGTTATGAGATGGTGGTGTACCATCTAACTTAATAAAGTACCACTTGCTAATCTTCCTATGAGTTGTTTAAAATAATATTATTGGTGTCTCCAAATTGGACTTTAATTATATATTTTTTTAAATTTTGGAAAATTGTCTCGTTCGTCTATTATTTCAACTGAAATGTCGTAACAAAATTGTTTCCTGTTATAATGTAAGATGATATTGGATTTAATTGGATTGTCAATATTGTAATAGATTAAGTGCCTTGTTGTGTTAATAAATACTCAGATCAAATGTTGCAATTATGAGAGTTAGCAGAAATAAATGTCTATTTTACTATTTTCATTGCTAGTATCATTTTCAGTTCCTTACCTTTTGGAATGACTTATTAATCAGTTGGGGTATTCCCCACATTCTGACTCGATAAACATTGTGCAAGTAATAAAAAAACGAAAACCTTCGACTGGTCCTTCGAGCCGGATCTCAAATAAAACGTCCAAAAGTGGAATTATGTTATAAACATTTATTTATCCACATCAAATTCCTTATCAAACTGTTCATTCGTGATTTTCCGTCGTTTCAACTTCTTAATGAGAGCGACGTCTGCTGCAAGTTCGTCTAACTCTTCTTGTGTCACCGCTTTTCTCTTCTTTTTGCCTTCGCCGTTCTGCTTTAGTTTTATCTCTTTCCGTTTCTTCTTTCTTTCTTTGTTTTCCTCTTTGTTCTGCTTCGCCTGCTCCCAAGGTTGTGTCTTTATCTGTAATTATAATTTATGATATAATATTGAATAATTCATTAAATGCCTACTGTTATAGATCTCTTTCACAAAACGAAGTAACAAACAAATATGAAAATTAATTATTAACAATAGTTAATTATTATTGCAAAATGTTCACTTACACTAAAAGTCTAAATATCAAGATGCAGGCAACCTGATATTAGGCGATAGCTATAACCCAAACACATTTACAATTTAACTAGTTTTAGTTCAAGTTTTATCTAAATTGTACAATCTGCTACTCCTAAAGTCTAAATAAATTTACATAACCATAATTAAAAATAGTTAATTATATAAAGTTTAGTACCATTTTCTTTTTCTTCTTCGATGGCCACACCCCACTCTTCTTGTATTCCTGCAACTTCTGCAGTCTACTTACTTCTTTCTGTTTATCCTTATATGGTATGCTATTAAAATCTATCTTCTCCTTCGGTCCCACAAACTGCTCCTTATGTTCTTCTTTGATCTCTGGCATCAGTGGAAGCTTTAGCAAGCCATAGCTGGTCGCTATGTGCCCTAACGGAAGTTCTTTTAGTTGGAGGAGCAGGTTGCATTCGTGCTTTGAGTAGGCTCGCATGTGGGATACAAATGCTCGTTGGCCCTTATCCAGGACAGCTCTGTCTTTTAATTGTTGCTCATGGAGTATTGAAAAAACCTAGTGGTCGAGAAAAGAAGAAAATTTAATACATATTGATCTCAAGTTTGTTTGTATTAAATCAATGACAAAGCGAATACAGAAGCTTAAAAAAGAACACATACTTTATCTTTCAACTTTTGACTAATCTTGATCTCGTCCTTACTCTGCCTCCAATCCTTCAATTCCACTTTCTGATTTGTTCTGATGAAGGGCACGTAAGTGTCCTCGGTAGGCAGGAGTGGTAAAAGGGAGCAACCAGAGGCTCCGCCCCTCGCGGTTCGCCCCACGCGGTGCACCAGCGAGGCTGGGTTGGTGGGGGGCTCCCATTGGAGAACCCATTCTACTTCAGGGATGTCCAGGCCCCTGGGAGTAAAATTTTGCTGTATACTGATGATATAAAACCCAACAACTTTTATGCCAAGTAAGTGAAACAAAATAATATTTCGTTGTTTTATCATAGGGTATTTCCTACTTTAGTATACTGACCTAGCCAAAAGATCTGTGCACAGCAGTATAGTGTTCTCCGCTTGTCGGAACTTCTCCAGTATCTTACTGCGTTTCTGTTTCATCTTGCCATGAATAGCAAACACTTTTAAGTCCGGAAGAAAACCCGGCAACACATCAGCCCAATAGTCCACACATGCACAGGTAGGCAAGAAGAATAGACCTTTCAATATTTTTCGGTTCCGGATAAAGTTAAGCAGGAACAAAAATTTATCCTGTGGTTCTACTATTATGTAATAATTTTCTAAAGCGATTGGTGTGCTTATTGTAGATTTTTCTTTTACACTGATCAATACTGGATTCCTAAGACCTGCTCGGACCAAGTCTTGTAGTTCCTTGGTCTGTGTGGCTGAGAACAGGCCAGTACGACGCTGACGGGGTAAGTACTGCAATATTGTTGTAAGTGTCGTACTGAAACCTAGATCTAGAAGTCGATCTGCTTCATCTAGAACAAGGATTTCCTGAAACAAACATTAATGTATGTAATTGCTAAGTACTTATTAACAAGGAAAAGCTCTAAGTTCTTTATAATTAAAGAAAAACGTAGTACAGAAAACATTATGGTACATAAAGTATGAGTATCATTTGGCATACTTTTTTTCAAGATAGCGGCAACTTTAACTGCTAATATTGGTTCTGGAATGCACTATTAGTAAATGAATTTCATTATTGGCAATATATCAAAAACAATGGTGAAATTTTCATAATAATTCCATAAACTGATTCATGGATTCCCTGAAAAACTATTGGCTGAATCATTATCATCAATTGAACTATATAACTGTAAACGTTACACAAACAAAGTACAGTTACTTCAGGGCATGATAAATACATTGAAAATTGTACTAATTGAAGATAGTATGACTGGTACGTTCCTAACAAGAGTTATTGACAATGCATTCCACTCTGAATAATCATAATAATCTGACCCAATTTCATTTATTCCATCTGTGACTACCATCAGACTAAGACGAAAAAAAATTTTGTTTCATTTTTGTGAAATTTTGTGAAAAGTAATAATTTAAGGAGTGTATGTGAATCTTAAAATTTTTAAGTTTGAAACTGTTAGTAGTATTTTCTTCTAGTTCTATATGAAGCAAAAGGTAAAATCAACATTATTTATTATTATTTACATGCAGTGAAATGATGTTCAGTTTTAATCAACATTAAAAAAGGAGGTGGTTCTCAATTCAACTGAAAATTTGTTTACCTCATAACTTTCGACTAGGTGAACCAATTTTTATGATTCTTTTTTTTTCTTAAAAGCTGATGATCCCTATGTCCTGTTATTACAATTTGGTCCAGTCTATATAAGTCTTAAATTTGCATTATGTGTGTGTGACAATTTTGAAGTCTATTTGTTTGTTGTAATGTGTTATTACTTATATTATTACATTCAATGAAGTAATTTTGGCATAACATAAATAATTCCATACCAATTCCTTCAGCCTCCCCGGCAGGTTCAGTTGCTTCCGCTCGGACAGTAGATCCTCTAGCCTTCCCGGGGTACACACAGCTATATGAGCACCTTTCTGGATTGCCTCCGTGTCATTGTCAACTGAGCGACCTCCCACAAGGAGGGCTATAGAGAAGTGCGATAGTTCTGGCTCTTGAAGAAACTGTTCTATTACCTACAAAGTTGTATAAGAAAAATTGTTACAGGTATGTTTCTTAAAAGTTGAAATTTTACAAAATATAATGGTGACGATACAACCTGTCTTTAAATTAGAGACAGCAATCTTAGTCCTTACAAACAAAAAAACATTTTTAGACATATTTAGTATTACGAAGTTACATGTTAACTACTCAATATACATTCTCCTGTTATGATGGTTATATTAGAATATATTGAAATAAATTTGTGTTCTATTATCTGTGTCTGAAACAAACCCAACCTCTAACGATTTGCGGTCATTTAAACACACATTGCTACTCCCAATGTCTACATAGGCCATGGTAATTAGCCCTTGTAATGTTCTGTTTACAAACCTGGAATATTTGACTAGCAAGTTCTCTGGTAGGCGATATAATCACTGCATACACAAAATCTTTCCTCAACGGACTGTCCTGTTCCTTCTTAATTAACATCTCTATCATGGGTACAACAAATCCCAGCGTTTTACCTGACCCTGTGACTGCTTCAGCCACTACATCTTTGCAAGTCAATATCAAAGGAATTACAGCCGCTTGAATTGGAGTCATAGACTTAAAACCTTGCTTATTAATGCAGTTTAAAACAGGCTTGGACAAGGCTGGTTTAACTTTCTCCCAATCTTTGTTAACCATTTTTGAAAATGCAGTTTTTGAAATTATTTGTTATCACATGGTCCTTTAATTGACAGACAATATGTAACGATGATAATATCGATAAGCAAGCAGTAAAAGGTGACATATAAATCTGTCAAAACATGTTCATGACATTGACATTTGTGCGCACAGACTACTTAGATGTACTACGGTACATAGTACGTACTTGTACTAGTACAACTACAAACAAACAAATCAATATGGCGCATGTTGATATGACAAATTGACAGCTGTGTTTTGTCTTTGTACTGGCGTACGTTAAATTGTGATGCCTCTTTTACATTTTTAGCCCACTAACAATCAAAATTAACAATGTCGAGACCGTTCGGCAACAGTGAAAAACGATTTTCCATCGATGACGCGTTCGAAGAAGAAACTGACGAAGCTATAAAAGTGTATGGAGCGACGGGTGATAGGTCTCCTTTACAAAATAAATACAAAAATGGAGGTGATTATTTGTCAAGGTATGTTTTATTTTTAGTGTTTTAGTTTAACTCTGTTGCGCCACATTCCATATTAATTACCCGAGCAGATGGTATTATTCTTTGTCTGTAGATCGCACGATGTTCTTGACCTTTCGTGAATCATATTTGAGTGGGGCAAAGGCGTTTGAACTATGGTGTTAGGCCGTTACTCGCGCTCTACAAACCCACTACTCTCGTAGCTCTAATTAGGCACTAATAAATGATAATTCTATGGCTCAACAACCTTTGATAACAAATAACCGAATATTTCGCAATAGTATTCATAAAACAATGTGAGGAAAACAAACCCCAGATATTTTGAATGTACCTATTACGGTTTTAAAAACAAAACAGAATCCTTGAAGCAATTGATTGTGATAAGGCTGATCCATTTTCGATAACAGTGTAGGTACAGTAGCGCAAATATTATGTTAAAGGCATACCTAATAGGTAACATACATACATACAAAATTTCATTGATACAATTAAATAATAACCATTCTGGTTTTTCACGTATCAAGTATTGCTATTTTTCATTGTTGGTAACATTTTGGAAAATTCACTAATTTTGAAATTTTACAACCATTTTTGTTACAAAATGTTTTATTATTGCATGCAGTTTGAAGAAATCTCAAGAGTGAGATTTCTTCATCACACTTTCTTCATTAGAAATCCACTTACCTTTAATAGTCTCAAAATAGTTTAAAATTATGTATTTTAGTACTGTTTACTGACTTTAAAAACGGAGGAGTGTTCTCAATTCGACCATATTATTATATATACTTTTTTAAGTGTGTTATATTTAGGTGTCAGGAATTTGACTTTGGATTTGGATTTAAGAAACCTGAAGAAAGAAAACATGCTCATAGTGACAAAGCACAATCCAGTAAAATCTTAATCATCATTATTCATGACTATGAGTCTTATCTAAGATATTACTTAAGGCCATAATCCACAACACTTGCTTAGTGCAAGCCGTTTAATCTTAGTAAATACAAAGTCCAGCTTATATTAGCTAGCAACTCATCATATTATATATAAAGAAATAACGCTTCACACTCACAGTCCCGCACTAAGGGTTTTAGTATTGTGGGTGCCAAAGACACAATGACAATAACACTAACAGCTAGACCAAGAACAGAAATCCAAAGTTATCATTTAAATGTTTGCCCCGCCGGGGATCAAACCCAGGACCCTTCAAATGGTGGACTGGTGTGGCAACCACTACACGTCATCTATATATCTATATTATAAATGTAAATTTCAATTCTCGACATTATTATAACCACTTATACATATTATTATATATACCTGTGACTAAGCTGCCTGCTACAACTTAATTATTCGAGGTATGATAACATAGAAGCAAACTGATTTAAATTAGTCATTTGAATATAAATGTGAATGGTCTCATATTTGAGGAACTTGTTTTTGCCAGGGATCAATTAGATGAACAAAATTAGTCACTGGCAATGATGCCATATACATTGTGTTTAGATTCCATTTGAAATAAAAATACTAAGTATAAAACTTATGAAAGCTTTTTCCATACGATGGACAATGTATTATATTTAATATTGTAATTTAATGAAATATTGTACAAATATTTTTATAATAATAAAATAATAACAACATAACACACACATTGACACAAGAATATAAAATTAAAATAAAATAAAAAATAAAAACATTTTTATTCATCATAAGGTATTTGTATACACTCAATGAACATGAAATTAAATAATATCATTCACTTGGCTTAGCCAGTGAATGGCGTTTAATGTACTAGCGCAAGCTGAGAAATATTAAAATGAAAATATTAATAATAATAATATATTTTTTAATTTATTATATTTTTTTGTGTAATTTATCCTAATTAATTTAATTAG
>DWQK01003973.1:0-10951 GCA_018231225.1 Noctuana stator
CAATAGTGTAACTCTGCCGAGCTTGGCTCTCTTCTCAAAAAGTTTTTAGGTAATTCGACCACTAGGCTAGGCTATCATTACTCTGGTCTGCTCTTGCCACAGTCGCTCTAAATAGTACCGCAGATTAGATAATAGTTACTACGTAAATAGTACTTTGTGTTTTGTTGGTGCTATCAACGCCATATTAACTCTTTCAGTAAAAACGAATCAAAAAGTTGTACCTTGTACCCTGGGAAACATGTACTTGAAAAGAATGACAAGCAAAGTAAAAAAAATCAAAAAAATTAAAAAATCTCATTTATTTATATTGAAACAATACATTGAGTTAGATAACTGATACAATTGCAATAATTCTAATCTAAAGGCTTACTTTTAACTGTTAATTTAACTTCTATTACTACAGTTTTCTTAAACATATCAGTTAGGTCATTTCTAATATGTGATCTTATCTGTTGCAATCTGCCACCACCTGCGCCACTGATGAGTCTCATTATTCTCTCTGATGGGCATTCAACAATAACTGAAGACAAAACTTTATTTTCTTCATTTATTTCCTCATAATATTCCAGTTGAGTTTTTAAATTGTAAGGAATTTCCTGTGCAAGGAAATCTAAAAATTTCGCTCTGACCGCCTCTTCTATTAACATTTCTGGAGCTTGGTCTGACCATTCTTCACTAGAATATTGCAGTTTAGCTGGTCTTGAGTTGTTGATGAGGTATTCCTGTTATAATAATTTCAGATTGAGGAACTAAAACTAAATTCACAGTGAACAGCTGGATTACAATGGCTTTCATAAAACCTTGCTTGCTTAGTAAAGCACATTAAAGTTTATTTGTACCAGCTGTTGCCAAAAGTTATGCCTATTAAAACTTAATTTAATAAAAATGTTGTTTTTCACATTTTAAATTATTACAGTACCTTTACATCTTTTACTCCATCACCATTTAGGGCAGACACCAAAAAAACATCTGAGAAATTACTGTAACCCTGCTGATGTTTTTTGGAATCATGACGGCCAGAATTTGGAACAGGATTACCAGCAATAACTCCATTAGTAAGATTTCTTATTACTGCAAGTAGTTGCTTCTTTGATTTTAACCTGTCTATCTGAAAGTATTTCATAAAATATTTGCAGTATAACTATTTATTTATTAAACAAAGTATGTAAATAATAAAAACATACCTTATTTAAAACTAAGAAGCTGGGAATATTATTTGCAATATTTATCATATCTATAACATCTGAGTGCAGACTATCTTTTACCCAATGGTTGGAGACATCATGAACAACGCCTATTACATTTGCACACCGTAAGCTTTTCTCGCATGCTTGCATCATGGCATCTGGTAATTTATACCTGAAAATTATAAAAATCGCAAGTCAACATTTTTTATTTACATGTCAAATAAATCAATGTTTCATAAGTTTAAGGTGTCATTTTGGTTAAGGTAGGCTAAGAGCCTGAGAAAAAAGGCCAACCGAAAAACTCAGCACTCCATTAAAATAAACAACAAATTATAAACTATGCAATATACTGAATATGTCATTGTGTGGTGTAGCCTGATTCTGTGTAAAATTGTTAATAAACAAATAAATTGTTTTATGTTAAAACATGGTCTTATTTTGCAATAAACCAAATATTGTAATAGTAAAATAACCTTAGATTATCTTACAATACTTTTCATTCTATAAATACCTAGAGACAGTATATTATGTACAATGATTACAATTTCAAAAAAATTTACTTTTAACTTAATATGATAAGCCAACAGCACTCACTTCTTCCGTTCTTTATCTGAAACTATACCAGGTGTGTCCAAAAATATAATTTGTGTGTCATTTTCATAGCAAATTGCTCTGATCAATTTTGTTGTTGTATGGACTTTATTTGACGCAGCACAAATCTGAAAATCATACACGTTAAAGTAAAGCCCTAATGCAGTTCAAGGGTTTATTCAATTATTATAAAACAAACACCAATTTCTACCTTTCTATCCACTATTTTATTTATCAGCGTGCTTTTCCCAGAATTTGGAGCGCCTATTATTGCAACATTTACAACTTTGCCAATATTTTTCTTCGTTTCATGTTCCGGCAACGATGAATAACGAAAAAACTGGAAAGGTTTTGATGAAGTCACTCGAAAATAATTGTGAATCAATGAAGACATTTTACTTGGTGGAAGTATCTTAAAATCACGTTAGACTAAATTAATTATTAAATAATAAATATTATATTATGTATGTATTTACATAACGAAAATGGTAATATTATTATCATCAACGCAAGACTGACCTCACTGACAATTATAATTATGAATGAATTATGAAATGACATGATCATGACATGAATGTAATGAATGAGAAGACAGTTGACAGCGGTTACTGATAGTTCTGACAACTCACTATTGTGATTAGTCTACAGATAGACAATTATCGATACAGCAATAAAGACTATAAAAAAAACTGTTTCTCTCCGTCTACGAGACGTACAAATCGTTTTAATAAGGATACCAACTGGTACAATATTAAATGTCGCAAGTCAAAATCAAGTCAGGTACCATGTACTTTATGATCAAGTATGTTAACCATGTAGTATTGATATATAAGTAGTCAGTTATATAGAGTATTAGCTATGGTTTCAGTATATAGTGTCGTATACAGTGTTATGTTTATTGTTTCTTTCTTGTTTTGAAGTGTGTGTAGGTATCTTGGTTGGATTATCTTGTCTGCAAGTTTGGAATTAATTTTTCGTATGTAGTTTTTTCACAATTTTCAAGTTATAATTTTATTTATTATTATAGCTGAACTGAAGGTGCTACTTTGAAAAGGACTAAAAGTATTCTTCGGTATGATTTACCTCAGGTATTTTAAAGCTATGTCTTTTGTTCCAACTTGAAGTAGGTATGCTAATAACTCATGAAGTTTTTATCAGTAATTTTATTCCAGAAATGTCAGAAATAAAGTATAAAAATCAAATTCTAGCTGCTATAGACCATTTGCGTTCACGTAAATCTCGTCCTGATGCAAACAGGATTTGCAAGTTTATGCTAAAGTTTTATAAAGTCACTCCTAAAGATACAAAAGCCGACCTGAGGCGTTGTCTCAAAGAAAAAAGTATAGTTAAAGTTGATTACAAAGATAATGTAAGCTATAGGAACGCGGCTAAATTTCGAAAAAAACATTCCCACAACAGTAAGTACCTATATCATGCATTTTGCTAAGTTGCTTGATTTTATACAATAAAATTATTAATTCTAACCCTAGAAAGTTTATGTATCATATAAATAATAAGTAAAAGCATTAAATACCTTAAGATGACAGTCATGTGTACCTAATATGATTTCTAATCAGAAATTTTTTGAGAAAATTAAAGCCAAAAACTTGACTAAAAGTGGTTATAAAAATTGCTTACATTCTTTTTCAGAGACCTGTTTGTTTATTTGAAGTAATGCATGATTATTCTTGAACTTGATGGTAATAACTCTGAGGTGCGAAAATGTTTTATAATTTAGGCACTTCATTAAGAAATGCAATTAAAATTTTATTACTAATGAATTATTTTTTTTAGAAATGGCCTCCACAATTGGTACAAGTGAAAGAAAATTAATAACATCAGCTATAGCTACACTTATTTATCAGGATCAGAGTTATTTAGAGAATGGTATTGCATTTGATGATCTTGTCAGTGCTGCTGCATCACAAGACTCGAGATATTCAAGAAAACAACTAGAAAGTATAATCAATAAAGAGTTATCATCGGGTAGTCTTGTGAAATTACCAAACGGCACATTAGCCTTAGGGCCTGCAGACCATGACGCTGATAGTTCAGACAGCTTCAGATTTGAATATACAGATAGCAACCCTAAGGTACATGATTGTTGAAACTTTTACTTGAATGTATTTTAGTTCAGTTCTTTGAATTCTTTGTTAGTAGACATTCTGTGGTTTAAGTATTTTTTACATTGCAGATACCATCATCTGCAAATTCTTCCTGTAGATCATCCCCTCAGCGCACACGAGGTAGACCCAAGAAGAATGCCAGTGTGTCCTCTAAAAGTAGTTTAAGCAGTAAGGCTATACATAATGCTGGAGTAAGAGTTGGAGAGCGTAGAAAAATGGCAAAAAAAGTATTTGATCCTTCTGATAACAATGTGCCAAGTAAAAGAAAAAGAGGACGACCAGTAGGATCTCTTAATAAAAGCACTATTAAAAGAAGAATGATGAAAGACATGGAAGGGATTGCAATGTCTGAAGGTCAACTTTCTTTAGATGGAAGTGGTGATGACTTAGAAGCTGAAGAGCCTATTCCTCATGAGACATCAGGGGGTGTGTGCTCTGTGTGCCTTATACAAAAGCCTAGAGGCTCTAATGACAGGCTTGTAGAATGCAGAGATTGCAATAATAAAGCTCACTTAAGTTGCCTTCAGTCAGGTTCAGGTATACTGAAACCTCGACCTGACAACACATGGCAATGTCCACATTGTAAAACATGTGTCATTTGCTGTGAAACCAATGATGCTGTGAGTTTGGAACCCAGTGTATGAAATATGTTTTATTTATCGTAGTGGATTACACTAATTGTTTCTATTTATTTCAGGGAATATTAACTGTGTGTAGTATTTGTTCAGATTCATATCATGCTTTGTGTCATACACCTCGCATACCAGAAAGACTGAAAGCTTGGGATCAGTGGGAATGTAATAATTGTCTTGAATCTCGACCTACAGTCACCGGATCTCCTGCAATAATTCCTAGTATAGAATATCAATCACAAAATTCACCTGTTATGGATCCATTTCTAAAACCACATGAACTGGATAGATCACAGACTAAACTCTCTGATGATGTTCCAATTGATCCTAGTATACCAGATATATCCAACTGGAATACAGATGACGTTTACCAGTATTTTCAGGAGCATTTACCTGAAGCTGCACCTATTTTAAGAGAACAGGTAAACATTTTTATTTCACAGTTAGTTTTATTATAAATCATTGTGTAATAAAAAATATTTATTTATATTATTATAAATTTTGTTATTAATAAATCATTATGTAACTAATGCCATAGATGATTTTTGATCTTTATGTAGATATTATGAAAAGTGAAGTATTATACAGGTAATAACCTGTTAATTATGAAACCATGTAATTGGTTTTATGAATATCGTACAACATATAAAATAATATTTATTTACAGGAATTTGATGGTCAAGCCCTTAGCATGGCAAGAAGAGCTGATATTGTGAGAGGTTTAGGACTTCCACTTGGACCTGCACTAGCGTTATATAGGATAGTTGTGAAATTGCAAACAAGAAAAGATGACTGGACTATGTGCTGGGGTTAAGTCTGTGTATTACTTCATTTTTAAAATATCACTGTTTATTTTTGCACAGATACATACATTATATTGTATTATTGTTATTCCATAACTGAGCTATTTTTATGGTTTGACTATGTTTAGCATCCATTATGTTAGTGATTGTTTTAAATTAAGTGTAATATTTATTTTTCTTTCTCTAAACAAATGTCATCAATAGTTATCTGTCTTTGCAGTACCGTGGTATTGTATCACATTAAGTATTTAGAATTTAAGGCTTTCTATAATCACAAAGGAAGATGTTGTTTATTTATGATGATCAGTAAAATCTTTTGTAGATGTTGTGGAATGTTGTTTGAGAATAATAAAATGGAGGTTGGAGGATTTTTACCTATACAATACATAAGCGTATATTGAATCAAAACATTTTAGACAAAATAGTTAATTTTTATTTTAAAATAGCCCACTGAATTTTTCATTAAGGTATAAACAAATACATGTGTATTCATTCATTTTTTTATATTAACCTGACTAATTAATAAGAGCTACTGGTGTCATCTCAAAGGGTCTCGAAGAGGTAGTACATTCTTACAAGCACTATTTTAAACTTATTCTCTTTAAGTAAGTTGCAAATTGCACAAACCAGCTATTTAAAATTCACTACATATATGAGAAAATGTAAAACAATGAAAATAAAAGCCTTAAAAGAATTATTTATTTCAACATTAAATAACTTATAACATACCAAAAAATTAGTAGTAAATATATACAGTAGATACGTAATTATATGCACATTAAAGGCATTTATATTTTCACTTTTTGTGCTGATCATAATGTTTCATATATGATAGGAATACATTAAAAATCATTGTTGCAAAGTTAATATAGAAAACTCTGTAATGGGTGGGCAAAAAATAAAAGTTAAAAAATTGCACTGGTGGCCAAAATAGGCAATCACCCTGAAACAAAAAAAAAATTCATCAAAAGCATAACTATAATTTAATAAATATTAATGTAAACATATGAGTATAGTAGATGTTTCCCATGTATCTAACAAATTCACATCAGTCAGTCAGCTATTACAACTTATCACATTACAATGCAATAATGTTTAAAGTACCAGAACTCACCAGATATACATATTTGAATTTACTTTTCAACTCCTGTGTGCATTGTTTCTGTGTCTTTCGTTCTAAATTTCCCATTCCATAAAAGAAACAGATTATTGTGAGAGGAGAGGCTACCAGTTGATCACTCAATATTTTTTTCATAACTGTTTTTAAGTCAGCCCGAGGGAGTATTTTATCTAAATATACGTAATAATAATGATGTAACGGTCCCATGGCCATGCCTACAATAAACATTCTAGCTGAAAAGAAAAGAAAATTTAATAAATTTTTACAAAGCATTTACATAGCCATGAAATAAAAACATTCAAATATGCAGCATACCTGTTCTAGCCCAATCATATCTATGTAGTAACAGGTTAGACTGATATTCAATTTCTTGTTGTGCTAAGTCTCCAATGGCCATGAACCCACCAGAAGTTACACTATTTATTAGCAGTAAATTATTCTTAAAAAATAAATTAACGCCTCGATAGAATGACGATTTTGATCTCTTATAGGTCTTAAGTGGAGTAACAGCTGATGTTAGTCGTAAATTCCTAATCACGAGCATAACGATGAACCTAAAGAAAGTAAAGCATATTATTGAAGGTTATAATGGGTATTTAAATTCAGTAAAACATTGCATATCTATTTAATGTAATAGATATAGCAACGGTAGTTGGACTAAAGAAATGCTGCAAAGTATTGCTGTGTTTACTTACTTGTAACTACCTGTAAGATAAAATATATTTTTGGAAAATCAAAATACAATATGTACCTAGGTATTTAAAAATTGCGCTCTATCGATATGTCATCATTATCATTCATCGTCAAATCGATCAGACCACAGACTACGATCCACAGAGTACTTTATAGAAATAGAGATCTAACTCCGTGATCTTCGTAATCGATAGTGTCAGTCAGAGTCAATGACAAAAGTACATCTAAATAGTCGGTGATGACAAATGACAATGCCTGTCATTGTGAATGAATTTTTACTAGTCATTGTAAGTCATTTTTACTAGTCATTATAACATTTCTAGAACATAATATAGGTACCTCAGCAGAAATCAGTAATATATATTAATGTACTCTGTGAATACAAAATTCCAATTTTTTTATTGATTATCTGTTGTAACGGCTGTCACCTGTTGTCAGCTTTGGTCGTCACAATTAGAACTGTCAAGTGTCAATATCAACTTTCGCCTTTCGCCTGTCGCTGTCACAAAAAAATGAAGCTATTGAAGTTAATAAAGTAGAAAGAAAGAAACGTCGTCGTCGGCCGTCGCCAGCCAGAGTGTTTGGTCGGCGAATCGCCCCTAATCCAAATTATCAAATTAAAATGGCTCAACAAATTGAATGTTTAGATTTCTCGGGTTTATTTAGGCTTGACGTCTTAGTCCATCTAGATATTGTTAATCATAGTTTTTATGAAGTGGGCTTGAAGAAATTTTTGGCGCTATCTAGTGATAAAGAATTGGTATTTTTGTACATCGATTCACAATCAGAACGATTCGATCATGTTTATGATTGGGATTTTGTAGATAATCCAGTGTACTGTCTATGTTTTGAACCCAGTGGTACCTGGGTACTGATTGTTAGTGACCAGAAAGTGTTATTGGTTCCTTTTCTTCCGCTGTTCATTCCTCAAAATACCTTTGATCACAAATGGGCGCTGACTAGTGTGACTGTACTGCCACTTGGTGAAATACCACAACCTACTTCAGTAGTTTGGTGGCTGACTAAGGAGTCTGAAAACATAATTATAATTGGCTCAAAGGTAAGTAACTGATTATTGAAAGTTACTTTTTTTTGTTGAAAGAACTATTAATACCACTATTCCACTAATTACTTTTTTTGGAACTTTTAATTTCTTTACCTATCCCTCAGCTTTGATAATGTCTCTAAAGAAACTCAGTAACCTCAATAAGTTCTATAGCTTGTTGAGTTGTAAATAGCTTTAAACTTATACTCAAATTCTGGGAGATGCTAAAATGCATCTGTGACATGCAGCTGTGACTTATGGATATAAACATATATTATTTACGTCATAGATTTATTTTGCATGAAATGTAAACTAAATGTTTAAATGAAATATCTCATCTCTTTTCCAGACAGGGATAATAACGTTCTACTCTATGGAATCGCAATGTATTGTTGGAGAAACAAGAGTGTCAGGGGAAATAATTGATTTGCAAATATGTTTTGATGATTCCTTGGATTTACTAGCTCTTCTGGTAAGTAGACGATGATGTATCAGAGAATTGATATTTTGCCTAATAACTAACACTTTTTTACTGCTGTCTGTGTATTTTTTAAACAAAGGTGGTTAGTTATTTTATACTTTGAAGTACATGTCTGTTTATTTGTTTTTTTTTTTAATAGCCTGTTACTAAGGATAGTAAACAATTCACAGGTTAAATTATTTCTATATTTTTATCCAGATATCAAGAGGACATTCTCAGCAATGGAAATTGGTACTGGAGCATAGATCATTTGGCTACAACTGGCTCCAACAAATACGGTCACAGACTGATAAAGAGAAAAGGGATGGCTTCATGTCATATATCAGGCAACTGTCCAAAGACAAAATCACATTTTTTATACAGGGTGGATCAAAAGGTGTGTTTTATTTTTATTTATCTTATTATGGTGATCAAAAGATCAGTTATTCAGTTATGTGATAAACATAACACTAAAAGATTAAAGTACAAAATAGTTATGATATAACATTTATTACCCAGGAAATATTATCTTTCAGTACTGGTTGCTTTCATAAATGTGTGAAAAGTAGATATTTCATTACAGATGATAATAAGGCACAAACAGTAGAATATGTACTCAAGCCTGCAGAATATCTACCAGTGTTTCGTAAAGGCTCCAATAAATGGGCTTTAACTGCACAGTATGTTAATGGAAGGCATTTTCTAACAGCCTTTGAACTAAATGAAGGTACAATAATAGTAAGTACTGCAATGTTCTTTACTTTGTGATTGAATAATTAAGAAATAGGTATTTACTATGAATGTTTCCTACTATTTTTAGTATGAATGTATTCATATGTGGACACTTTAATAAAACAATAAAAACACACATAAAATTATTTTGATTTTGATTTGTAATCATTTTTGTCCACAAGGTTGACAATAATACCATACATTATACAAATATAATACATACATTACACAGTAAATTCAAAGTTTTGTCTTTATATTTCAGCTTGAAAGCCCTGAAGAAGTTAATCCATCCAGGACATTAAGGCCAGTTATTAAGAAAGATGGACTTTATATTCAAGGCCTTTGGTCTCAGAAATTAGTGTACTTACTGAGAAAGAATGAGCTAGAAATTCACAGTGGCAATTTTTCTGTGATTCAGGTAGGTGACTGTGACAAATATTGTATCAAAATTAGGATATCTATAACATGTGCTAGCTCTTAATACTATAGTACACCTATACTCTTTAACCAAGCATTTCATACTACATTTACAATTTTTACAGTAAAATTACATTATTTGGTGCTTTTAGGGAGAAGCAACATTAGGTACAAAGAGAGACTGCTCTGAACTTTGGTCAGCTGAGTTGATAGGAGATGTACACAAGGCATACTTGATGACTGCTAAAGAACCTGCACCAGCAGCGCCTGGCTGGCATGAGCCTACGTTCATGTGTGATTTGCAGCTGCCAAGATTCAACTTGGAACCCTGTCTCGTTATAACTAACTGTGGCGCTTATATTTTAAACACAGTGTAAGTTCGTTTTCAAAATATTTTTTTTATAAAAAAATTATAAAATAGTTGGAATAACGGCTAGTGTTATTTAGGTGACTAACTAACCTAATATACCGCGTGTGCCGTGTCTATTATAATTTAGATTTTATAAGCTTTTATTTCACTTGTTGCCCTAGTATTTGGGACAAATTTTGCAACTAAATTTTAAGATAGTTACAACAAGCGACCAAGCTGAAATTTACCATACATATTATTTAAAACTGATGACAATACAATGTGTATGTGATTTCAAGTTGGTCTGAAGATTACATCAGCTTTAGTGGTCCTTTTAGTTGTAGCTTGAACGGAAGAATACAACCAGCAGAAATAACTGTTGGTATTTTTTTTAAATGAAGCATTTAATTATATTATTTAGCATGTACTCCTAAAGCTTTAGTGAGACAAGTAATGCGGTCACACTATCTCCCTGCCCACTTTATTCGTCACTCATTGAGTGTGTAGTCGGTGTTAAGAATGAAAGACAATGATACGATGGCGGTGATGGTCTGGTTGTGCAGGTGCGAGCCGTGCGAGTGGCTCGTGGGCGCCATCATGCGCGGCGGCGCGGGCGCGGAGCAGGCGGCGGCGGCGCTGGGCGCGCCCGTGCCCGCGTTGCTGCGCGCCGCCTCCGACATGCTGCTGTCGCGCGGCAAGCTCGCCCCCGCGCACTACCTCTTCTCGCTCTCACAGGTTAAACCAAAAAACAACTTTTATTTATATTTTTTGTATTTATTACGGTTCTATCACATTC
>DWQK01003974.1:0-10949 GCA_018231225.1 Noctuana stator
AAGCTATCCTATCTTTCAAGTTGGATCAACCTGCACACGGTGTGCAAATTTGGTTAAAATCGGTTAAGTAGTTTAGAAGTCCATCGCAGACAATCACTGTGACACGTAATTTATATATATTAAGATGACGCGTTTACATAAATTTAAGTGTTACTGTTACGACCTATTTGGGTATTACATAATTTCCGAAGGACTTACAAAATCCAAAGCAAGAGGTGGGCCACCATGCATACCGCGCGCCTAATTGGCCCATTAAGATTTAGGGCATTCACTAAGTTCTTTTATGCCGCCACTAATAATAGTGGTTGCACTAAAGCATATCGATCTTTACCTCTACCACATACACTAATGATATGGTGTGGCTTTTTGGAGTTTCAGGTCGACAAACTAAAAGAAGGAAAGAGGAGTACCAGCTTCGAGGCCGTGGGCGGTGGCCGACGTGGCCGTCACCGCATAATGTATTAATGTTAAACGTTAATGTAACAGGAAACATAGATACTAATGATCCTGTTATGTACTACTTATTTGTTAAAAGCATCGTTCAGTCAACGTTGACATACTTGAAATTGATTTTTTTTTTATTGCAAGTGATTTTTAAAAGTATTCCAGAGAAACTACATATCTACATATTTGGTTTCCAATGGACTTTATCATACGAGAGATAAGTATACAACAATGGGAAATTATAAACGTACACACTGAGATACAAGCAACCGGCTAATTTGTTAGTGCTCCAGTGCTTTTCATTACTAACGAACGCTGAAAACATGAGTAGGTTCATGAAGTTATACTGCAAAACAGAGCTTTGTAGCTGTACTCCACACACTCTGCGACTAATTACAGAAACAAAAACTTTTCATACTCGTAACTTGCACGTTAATTTGCTCATCTAAACAAAAAATGAAACCGTACATCTACGGATGTACCGATCTACATAGATCGATAGATTACATTAAATAAAAATGTTGATCCATAGATTAAATTATTGTCCTTTCATTGCAAGAAATTATGAAATCTGATGCTTCAGTTTTTTATTATACTTAACTCCAGAAGCTCTCTAGACATCGCATGGACAAAGTCATAGGCAACATACAGTTTACACAACAAAAATGTACGACGCTGCAAATAAATTGCATAACCTTGGTAACACTCGTCAGGGATAACGCGATAAGACCGTTAACAAACATGCAAAGTAGAAAGCTCCTCAAACTCGGTTAATTTGTTTGGAAACTCTAATGATGTTAGCAAAGTTTATAGTTTTACGAGTTCTTCCTGCTCCCTGATGGCACATTAAGGACGCAATACACATTGTAGGTGTCTGCCTCGTCTCAAAAATGTAAAGTATTCAGGTTTTATCACGCTTGCCAAATAAGTAAACCACACATGGCTTTTGAGAACCTTATAGAAAACCTTAGGTACTTTATAGGGCTTATACCTACTAAATATGCATTCAGAAAGAAGTTAGTGCAAAGTTTATCGCTTGCGCTTTGGAGCAAGTAGCAGCAATGGCTGCTCATAAACCGAATATCTTTTGAGTAACGAATTTGAATGGACTGCTCTGAAGGATTATTCACGGATTTAGGTCATAGTTCACCTTGCTGGCCAAGTGCGGGAAGGTAAACTTTATACGCCTTTTGAGAACTTTTATGGGAAACTCTCAGACAACGATATTGAATTGCTTAAAACAATCTTTTTGAGTTAAATTATTACTACCAATGTTTATTATATATAAATTTCAATGTTAAGTACGTTGAAATAAAATTTGCAAAATACCCAATATAACTTGTAACTTGTAAATACACTTATAAACGAAGTAGAACGCAGTTTGCAAAATAGTGAACCTTAACATAGGTCTTAACAAATATAATTATTAGTCCTTGACAATATCCGGTTAAGTTTGTTAGTCATTTACATGTGAGCTTTGTTAACGCGAATCATCAAAACATTTACTTGTGAGAAGTGGCTCGTACGCAGCACTGGTATGAACCTAACCTACCATCCTCTAAGTTTGTATATGACAAATGTACACACACACAATAACACACCACATTTAACACAATAGGTTGTAAGCGATAGCTATAAAGCTTTAAAAAATTAAATAACGAAGAAATGTTTTATTTACAAAATTTTAACTACAGTCATGCCACGCGCATTCTTTCATTCCTAAATCTAATTATTTCGTACCGAAGCACCTATTCATGCCACCGCTTTTTCTTTGAAATAAATCCGCAACGAGGGCTACCTCGGTTGAAAGACTTAGAAAGTCTTCTTTCAGATTGCAGACTGCCATGACAAACTCATTAACTACGCCTGGCAAAGAATAATACGGTTCAGGATTCTTCCAATTATATAATATTTATTCCTTGTTCCAAAAAATTCAAAAATTAAGGCTGCTCCTCACAGCCACTGGACTGGACACGCAGTAATCGACAGATCTGTTTCTTGTAGCCTGAGAAGAGTCTCTTCTTTGGCACTTTTCACATTGGGCATTGAATTGATATTTTCAAAACGGCTTCTTTCACTTGACTTGATCGTATGTTTAACTTAATATCCAGAGGCACTGACAACTCAACGGAAAATCTAATAATTAAAAAAAATATTAATTTCCGTTAACCGTGATTGAAAATGTCGACACTAAATAAACCTTCATTCAGAAGTAGCTAAAAGCTTAGCCCACTATGCACGAGACGTTAATTACGTGCGGAAACCGGCTCCACATTTGATTACGAAATGCGCAAAATTAAAAGTATCACGATGAATGCTTCGGTTATTTTTAAATTCAGACCATTTTCAAGTTGGACTTAATGAAAAGCAGAGAGACGGAAATACGGGTGTATTGAAGAACGTAATTATGCGCTCGCAACTTTTGTCATTATAAAGTCAGGCAACAAAACAATGTTTTCTAATAACGGAGACCACTTTCCAATAGTAAACAATTTTCTTTCATGGAACATACTTTTACTCTCTCTGTGAAAGATGAACAGTACACAATAATAATACGGGAATATTAAATACAACCCATGTGCACCAGAGTCATATAAAGGTGTTGTCATTCATAAAATCGACAGTCAGTATCGAAGTGATTTGACGAACTGTTAGTATTGCCATTCATCAATACAAATAATATGTCTCTCTCTAATACTACGCACGTATTAAGCTTGATCACCTAATAAATTCCTTGTAAGCTGATGCCAAGTGAGAATCGCTGATTGATATACCTACCTAATGCTTGATTAATAATTATTTTACCTTAGATACGTTTCATACTTTCATCCATTACATATTATGGAGAAACGCTCGTATGTAGTTTACACGCAATTGCCCAGTTAAACACGCCAAATTTCAAATTTGTAGGTCATCTGGAAATGGGTTTGTTTTTGTTCTATATGTGAGTCCACCTGACATGACTCAGATAAAAATGCCATATTTAGACGTTAATCTCGATAGCCGTTCGAGTCTTATTTATGAAAATTGTAATTCTAAGTAATTTATTCCAAATTTCATGTCTCTATGTTATATAGATTCGAGTTATGGCCCATATAATATAACACACGGCTGCTGTGCCGAGCTTGAAACTTAAGAGTAGCTGTATGGTTACACGGCCGGGTGTACTCGTATGATAAGATAAGATTTGTTCTGATAAAATAAAACCATGTAGATGAACACTCGTTGAATTCTAGCCTAGTAGTAGCATTTCGGACTACCATTTCGGTGGGTTCGATTTGAGACTTGAGACTACGGCGAACGAAAAGAAAAGGTAGGTACATCGTGAAAAAAGTTTGCCATAACGTTCCCGAAAAGTATTTGAAGTTCACTAAACTGCACTTGGGCAGTGAGGAATATAACCTTCACCCTTCTCATATTTGAGAGTAGACCCGTATTCAGCAATGCGACCATGATGGATTGATGATGACAATGACTGAAGTTCAGAATTTCGAATGGCTTCCTGTCCGTCTTCGTTGTATTTCCTTGTTTTTGGTTTATAATGAATATTTTTGTAACGTATTACTTTCTTACTTAGCAATTCATTGACACTGACACAATTCATACAAACAATGACTATATATTAGATATTAATTAATTATTATACTGGAAGAAAGCCTTCATATAATAATTCAAAATAAGCAAAAGCTCGATAGAACATTATCCTTAATTAATATATCTTAAACAAAACATTTGAAAGATTTTTGAAGCCTTACCTTCAATAACATGATTACAAGCAACTCAACAATTGGAAGAAACTCAGACTTATTTCAAAGCAAAATTTAATTAAAAGGCAGAGCGCCACCGGCAAGTCCTGGAGATTCTCCTAACCACAAAGATAATTTATGAAAACCCTACATCGCTTTTGTAGATGTAATTGATAAGAGCTTTTTGTAAATATAACTAACTAGCCTGTGCCGGCGACTTCATCGGCGTGGAGTCGGTTTTAAATAGAGAAAAAAAATTAGCACTCTTAACAATAGAATTATTTACTTCTCGGCTTCGTGTCGCATTGCGTCGCTAGGCTATGATGGACCCTCCTCGCCCCCGTCCCGTCTGCCACGGTAGTTCGCGTCATCCTTCTTTTTGTTGCGTGAGTTAAAAACTCTGATATCTTCTAAAACATACATCTATTTATTGGTGCAAAGGTCAATTTTGATCTAAATTAAGTGCTAAAATTTTCTATAATATTTATTCAGTAGTTTTTGAGATTAGCGCATTTAGACAGACTGAAATACAACCGACGCGACGGTGGATTTTATTTTATCATTTGTATAGAAATTTATTTGTGTGTATAACTTTAATGAACAATTCTAATTCTTACGACGGTAACAGGCAAAACGAAAACTGCTGATGGGTAGGTATATGAATTATAGTAACGTAATGTGTGTAACACGCGTGTTTTTCATTGGTCTCTCGCTCTTCTGTATCGCTATCTAGAATAAGCTACATACGTGGATGTTTTACCGCCCCTTCGTTGTAAGCACAGACACTTCGCGTAAATAGCGACTCCAGCCAAATTTATGTTAGTGAACTTTACATTTGGCACCGGAGAGTGTGTCTGCGTTGTTACGTTAAAAATATGCGGCGTCACGAACGCGTCACAGTTACACCCGGCGTCTAAAAGTGCTGGCCCAAATCCAGACTAGACACGCAATAGTATCTATCGGTAGTCAGTAACAGTGTCCCGCTTCTAAATAATAATTGTTCTATTCTAGTTAAAACCAGTAACGATAGACACCATATTTATCAGCCCAGGTTAGTCTTGCAATTTTCTTTGGACACTATTAGAGAAGATACACCAATTTGAGATATGTAGATGGTGTTATATCTAAACCTACGTGTAAATTTGGCAGGAAGTCGCTCACAAAGCGCGGCAACAGTTCCTTTTTATATTATAACGCTAAACTAATCACCCCTATTCCCCAAGTGTCATTCAACACCCGGAAGTTGTGGAATAACGCTTTTGTGTGATTCTGTAGCCTTTGCGAAATTACATATATTCTATTGTTATAAGGACTATGTATTAATCGAGGCTATGTCCATGAAAACGGTTCCATGGTTAGAAACATTACGTGCGGCTCGCAAAGTGCCTCATATTAGGTATAAGTACATATCCAGCTAAAGCAAAAATGTAAACACGATCTATAATGATATACATACTATGCTACTATAACTAATGATATATAAAACGATACTGAGTAGGAACAAGGTAGACTCTAAAATAAATCTACTATCATTTGTCCATTACATATAAACAAAATTGATTTAAAATAGCTCTAAGTTATGACATGTACATCAATACAATTATTAAAGTAAAAGAAAAATAGTACCTATGATGTAGTGATAGCAGTGTTTCGTAAAAATATAAATATATTTCTAGAAAGACGACGTGAATCACGAGAAATCGTGAGAACAACAGTAATTTTGAGTCTGAACAGATGACTGCGGCCGGCAAAACTGATGTCATACTCGGGCGCGTGTGGCACAGTACGTATAATACCACTTGTTTCATGACATCACAGTCGCGTTTTATTTTTAGGGTTTGCTCGAGCCTTAAAATAATTTACATCGACTCATCACATCTAAGGACAGTATTCTGATCAGTGCACACACACGTGTATCAAATACAAAAAAGACGATCGATATTCTATTTGAGACGCAAGCCGTCGCAGTTGTGGCATCGATTCTTATAATATCAACGGACGGGGACATTAAGTTAAATTAACTCAATTGGTAAAAGACGCGTTGACAACTACTTGTTTATTATTTACTATTGTATACATTACTTATACAGTAGTATTGAATACATTACTTATATTTGAATATAACATGCTATTAAATATAAATATAATATTGGTAACTAGCAGCAAATAATTACTTCCAACAGTTCCAACCTAACTGCAACACTTCTCGACTCTAGTCAAATGGGGTTATACTTTTATCACGGAAATTACAACAAAGGTTAAACGCGCCATAAACACGCAACCGACGCTTGGCTGAGAGAATAATTACTAGCTAAAAAGGGACAGAACATAATATGACAGTCTTCCCTATTTTTTTAAACAGTCAATTATTTAAGTATTGTATATAGAAAGGTTGTTTCATATTTTAGTTTTGAACAATTAACCGAAATGTAAATTCTGCACCTATTATTCTTTTAAAACATTTAAAAATAGCGACCTACAAAGTGGCGCGATGAAAATTTCGCGTGATGAGATCGATTTTCCATAACTAGCGGAGCAATGCGATTATAGGGTATACTTGTATATTAAATATTAATATAATGATTAAAAACATTAATATTTAACATATTGCCAATTCTTGCCATTATTGTGCTTTAAAATCGCTGAGATTTTAACTGAGTCTATCAGTGTCATATCCTTCTTACAGGGTGAAAAGGACTGTGAGTGCTCCCGCTCATTTGGACGCCGCGGCCGGTGGCAGCCATACCGACACCAGCTTTAATAGCCAAAAGATATTTCATACATTTAATATGGCATCATGGACAACTAATCAACTGTCGATGTGCGGCTCAGTGCAGTCTCTTCCACCAAAGAGAAAATCTAAAGAAGAGAAGGAGCCATACCTTTTTGTTCTAAAAATCTAAAGGAATTAGTCGGCCTCTACTTTGGCAATTCTCTATGACACACAATAATATATCTAGGGACAGGCTATTAAAATTATTGTAAAGTAAGGGCAAAAGAGATAAGCTTGAGTTCTATATTTCACGTAATTATTCATAGAACAAATATCTTGTGTTCTTTGTTATGTAATACTGGTAAAATAAGTATAATTTTTATTCTGTGTAAAAGGTTACTTCTTATTACGGTGATGGTAAAATGGTGTGATAGGCGATACAAAAAGAGACACTATTTAAAACCAACAAACTCTGATTCATCAGATAATGTGGCAGTTGTACTTCAATGATAAGGAGTTATTTTAAACGTTTCACCATGAGATTGAGGATACAGTCAGGTTTTTGTACCAATGAAGATCTTAATACACCCTGCATCAGTTTGGTTTGGTGAGATGCACAAATGAATTTCCCAGCGAAAAAAACAAGACCAAAGCCACTTCGACCTACTCTGACCTATTTAAGCTCTTTTAGCTACAGAAACATCTCACATGTTATCTGTGTCTATCAGCTAGTTTAAAATAACTGTGATGGCATTCTATTTTGCATGAATGGAATGGGTTGGCAGCTACATTTATCTACTAAGATTTTTTTTCGCTGTCATCACAGCTAATTACTAGTTGCGAAATGAAATTTGCACGCTGAAAATTTCGTACTTGTATTAACCCCAAACAATTATGGGTATAAAATAAGATTTTACTAGTACAGCTTAGTCTGATACCAAAATCCCGTTAGGTTGTAAAGTGGCCATTACATTACGTGCATACATATTAGGTTTACAGTATACATATTAGGTCTTTCAGATGTTATTTAATTTTCTCAAAATAAATTTAATTCAATAAACCAGTTATATTTAATAAGACGTATTTTTATCTGAGCGACAATTTACAAAAACGATTTAGTTAATAAACAACATTACCTACAATAATGTTAATTAGGAAACGTTAGACACATAAGATACTTCTTGAACATAAACGATTTATGTAATTAGTCTTTTGATCGCTTATTTATTTTACGCTGAAACTATTTATTTTACAATTTACTCCTTAAAAAACTGGACAGAAAATGGTAGTACAATATTATAAGCACTTGCACACATAATATATGAACAATCTAAAATATAGAACTCGATCTAAGTAATTAGATGAAAATAATAATGCACAGTCATTAAAACGTTTTTATAACCACACACACTTTTACGTTAGTAGAGAAGTGATTACGCAGATGATACTAAACGTTCAAAGAAAGATAATAGTTTAGATAATAAAAGCGTTTTAACGTTAGCTGTGATGTCTACAGTAGTATTTTCTGGCATCTGTCCACCTCTGCATTTTACTCGTACAATGCTTAGGTAACGTATAGGCGCGAAAGGAATTTATTAATATCGAATTCATACACTACTATGTAATACAAATGCTATATATCTTGGCTGTGATACACCTGTTGAAAAGTTCTGCACCAGCATTTATTAGCTACCTCCTACTCTAACGCTTATTATATCTTTCAGCATAACATGTGATCGGATTCGCGAATGGTACTTACATGTCACCCAGTATGTTGACTATTGAATGTCAATAAATAATTTTAAACACAATTTACGACTATCGAAATTTTTTGGCAGGTGTTACAAATTACGGATCTCCTTAGATAATGGTTGCTAATGATTATGATATATGACAATTTTATTATAGGATAAAAGACACTGGTTCAAGTTATCTTGATACATATGTAAATATAGACGTAAGAAAAGGGGGCCTTTATAAAATAGTGGCTATTTCTTAGAATTTCAGCAGTTTGGATACCCGGCTCAAGTAAGAATAATTAGAACATTTTTTATCACTTTCCTATAAAATTAATAGGTAAGTGATATTTTTCGCAAACGACATCAATTTGCAGTGTGGCTGTGATGTCTTGTACTTTGAAATAGATACCCGAAGGACATACCGAAAATAGCACTGCGATAAATCACCGCCATTTACTAGTAGGTTAGACGTTAACGTTAAAAACGTTTTTATTTATTTAAAAAATAAACAAAAAGTTACTTACTTTTACTTTCACAGTATAAATTAAAGCAAAGTAAAAAGACTATATATTATTTAATCTGTAAATAAGGTGCAAACACGCTAAACCTCTAAAAAAAAACGTTTAATTACGTTTTATTCGACAACGTTCAAATAATAAAACCCGACTACAGAAAAATCACTCTTTCACACACGCTCTAAAAAATTAGAAACAAAAAAATATTTTCAGCTAAAATAATGTACACGTGCGATAAACAATTGCTCGTATTACATAGAGCAGTATGCTCACTGACCTAATACTCTATAGTAATACTCTATAGTAGTCTGGACTGGCTATTCTAAAAGGCTCTTAAAATCAGCACAAAAATATCAGTCATTTTGTTAGTCCAACCAGTGCATACATAGACAATAGAGATCGCTGCTACATATACATTAAGATTTTTTATCCAAAACAAATATGCGATAGTTTCGGTTACGGAGCTCCTTAAGTATTCTTTAACAACCGTTAAGATTATTCAAAATAGGTTTAATTCCCCGAAAGGGATGTGAAAATTAACAGTATATTATGTAGTTTTGGTCTTAAAAACTAGCTGATCAAACGCGGAATTTAAGTATTGCGCTAATAACTTAACCGAATCAACGTATAATTATGATCGTATATGATGCAACCCATGTTAATTTACTGTTCAATAAAATTAGATTGTAAATAGTTATTTCAGTGCAGTATCGATTCAAAAGAAATATATACAAATATTGCAATAAGCGAATTAATGTTACATTAATTACCTATTATCTTCTTAGCGCAAATTTAACGATTAAGTATTCTATATTTTAAATTCTCTGTAAACTAATTTGATTATGAGAAAAGGTGATTCCGGTCGAAAACTGGACACACACAACAGGTTTTGAACAAAAACCATTAACATCAACTAGTCCAAAATTAAAATTTCAGTATTTAAATTCAATCATTTGCAAGTACCTACCAGTAAATAAAAGCAAACTGTGTCAACACAAGTCCGGTCGTTCATTCAGGTTGTATAAATCTACATTTCCACAAATTTTTACACGACACGTACCTCGGATTTGTGACCTCATTAACAGTTCACTATTCAGACTAAAATTTTAATATCACCAACTTACATAAAGAAACTGGTCGTATTTACAAACGAAAGTTGTTGAACATTTCTATTTAATTTCAACTAAAGCAATATAATAAAAACCTCTTACAAACTAGTTAATACTTGTTCCAACATATTATTTCAGAGGTTTTTATCGAAAAAACCAATTAAAATATATCTGCGTGATGTGTATATGATTTTCATTTACTGCGCCTAAATAAAGTGATACGTAAAATCATGCAAATTAAATTGAAATTGTGAGATATGATATATTAACATAAATAATAAATATCATGACTCGAAACATCACGAAAGAAATGAAAGAAGTGTCTTTCAAGTATTTCAGAGAAACTTATTTTTCTGTACCGATTGAACTAGTTTGGAAAACTACTTTACTTTCACCGTCTTTATTTTAGGATAGATGGATAAGGCACGCGATAAAATTAGGCTCTTTCTAAGTAATTAAGAACTTTAAAAACAATTGGAAACGTTTCTAGGCACCGTGGCGCCGTAACCTTCATGACATTCGCTTTGACATAATTAACAACTAATCCTGTAACTAGAATTTTACTAACGGAGAAACGGATAAATATTAACCAGTAGGATTGCACAACTCCCTGTCCACTTAAGAGGAGCGGAGATTTTGTGCAATTCTATTGGTTAGATTTATCCGTTTCTCCGCTCTGCTGC
>DWQK01003975.1:0-10949 GCA_018231225.1 Noctuana stator
TCAGTCATAAAAAGAATTTTTCAAATCCGACTTGTAGTTCCATTGATTAGCGCGTTCAAACAAACAAACTCTTCAGCTTTATATATGAGTATAGATTAATAAAACCTCATAGATATATTTATTTTATCATTTAATAATTTGTAACTATCTATACACATTTTTTATAAGTACAATAGGCTTATCTCACGTGTGATTTTCGGATATGCCTGACTAGTTACTCCCTCATGATCCTTCAAAAAATACACAGGATTTGATCCGTTTCTACTTATTATAATGTCTTAATCAGTAAATTCTAAACAATACCGCTAATTAGTTCTTGTATGCTGTAATAATTTGAGACAGATAAGGGAGTATTTGATCACTGAAATGAATGTGAGTGTAATAAATCAAATAAATCTGACAATGCATAAGTCACGTTATGCAACATTACAACAAATTAACGGAACGGATTATATTAAACCAAACCCTAAACTTTGAATTCAAGCCATTGGCTTTCAACGAATTTGTAAGTACATTAGTATAACAATTTGCTTGAGCAAAACTTTGAGCGATCCAGAGGGACGATTTAGTAACGGTATGGAAAATGCTTAAATAGTTTCCTATGAATCTTAAGTTAGATTTTAAGATGTAAAAGAAAACGTCTTGATAAAACCTATATGAGTTATGTTTTGAGTATTATTTTTAAAATTATTTAAATTATTCTTCTTTATTTAAATTCTTAGCAATGATTTTTCATTCTTACTTGAAGTTCTAATAGATAAGCTGAAGCTAGGTGTTAAAGCATACTTATAATTAATTGGCTGACCCGGCGAACTTCGTACCGCATTAAAATCCATAAATTATACATTTTAACCTTCCTCTTGAATCACTCTATCTATTAAAGAAAACTGCATTAATACCCGTTGCGTAATTTTAAAAATCTAAGCATTCATACATACAGACATAAAGACAGACGCGGGGAGCGACTTTGCTTTATGCTATGTAGTGATGTGAAGAAAATACGGAGTAACTGTTGTTCTTTTTTTGAATCAGTGTAGAAATGAAATTTTGTTTATAAAATTTGACTGTGGTTATTTTCTCGTTATAATATCGGTATAAACTCGTCCGTCCAAATCATTCCGTAAAGTTTAAACACCGCTATTGAGTGCAGAGCCTTCAGAGGTTCGGCTCTCAAAGGGCGTGAGTTAGCGAACTTCGATAGCGTTTAAAGGATCTACTAATGTATTCATAGCCTTACTCATTGTGAATTGGTTTTGTTAGTGGCGTGTGTTAGACTTCGAATTTGTGTTTGTATGTTTTCAGGTATGTGTGTGTCCTTATTATTCACGAGGCAGGTAACTCCCATTGCCAAACGCCGGATAGTCGTCACCAGGGGTCGTCGACCTCCATTATTTGTCGTTTATGAGTAGCAAAAAGCATGTAGGCCACCTGATGTTAAGTAGTCACTGCAACCCATGGATACATAGGTTTACTCAGATTTGGATCCAGGGGAGCAAATCTTAGGTTTCCGTGGAGGAAGGGCGAATTAGTAATCTATAAATGTACAATCCTTTAATTTATTATTATATACATTTTTTAAAATACATAATACTATTGGGTCACTGACCTCTTTTCGATGAGATATAACGACCCGAACACTTTGTAATTGACAGGAGAACTTTTCATTCAGCTCATTCCCCACACAAGCCAATGAACACGATGTCATCAGTATCCAAATTTGAATCCTTTCAAAGGCAGGGCGGGTGTGAAATTAGTTGCGTATTGAATCACTGGAGTGGCTGTGACGAGGCGGATAGCCGACGGTTGTATTGCGAGCTTTTTGCTAGAACTATCAAGTTCAGAAGGGTCCCGGGTTCGATCCCCGAATTTATATTTCTGGTCACACTCAGAGCCCCACATTAGGATTCCCCGGGGAATCCCCGAACACTATCTGTTATATTTAATTGTATGTCTTTTCAACCGCCTTCAAACGAAGAGGAGGTTCTCAATTCGACTGTATTTTTTTAAGCTTGTTACCTCATAACTTTGGACTGGGTAAACCGATTTTGATGACTCTTTTTCATTTGAAAGCTGGTGCTATCCAGCTATGCATTAAACTATGATTTCATCGCTTTTCAGTAATATCGAACTATTCAACCAAGCCCTAACGGTGATATTCAAATTTCGCTATAATACAGTAAGGATTATAGGTTTATAGGGGTGACTTTGGCGTCTCTTGGTACATAAGCTATCTTTTCTCACACCAATGGCTATCCTCGGCGTGTGCCATCAATATGGTTTGATTTCTATTATGCTCGTACTTCTTTTAGTCTTCATTGCTTTTTGTTAAAGTCTGAAGTACCTATAGTTATTTTTTTTATGATATGATACAAATGGTCGCTGCCGCCCATGGCCATCTACATCCAACCTCAAGCAGGCTCGTGTACTGCCTGAGGTCGCAGGTAGTTGCGCTGCTACCCCGGAGGCTGACGGTCGCCTCATGTAGGTAAGTGTGGCCGGCAACTGCATCATTCCACCGAAACACAACTGAATTGCTTCATTAGCTTCACGGCAGAAATGGGTGCAGCGATGGTACTTCCCCGGTCGAACGTCAAACCATACAAGTTCTACCACCTAACTACATTTTATATATTCTGTTCATTCTATGACGCTCATTTCAATTGTATATGATAGCTACATTCATGAGGAAGTTTATAGGCTATCAAGCATTAAGTTACTATTCTTAACGCGGGTAAACCGCGTGGCACAGCTAGTCAATAATATACAATGTTCCCAACAAAAGCTTTAGGTTAATCAACACGACGCTAACTCGTCACACTTTCACCCCAACGTATAATTTACAAAATTCCCTCTTCACTACAACAGGTGGTTCATAAAGCATTAGCTTCAAAGTTCGCATCATTGTAGAGTAATAATGAGCAAGATTATTATCCCTCTGGGGCCAGTGACCTTTGCAAATGTCAATTGAGGGAAGAAAGACGGGGTAATCTTGAAGATAGGTTAGTTTAAATGTTTGAGTTGAGGTTAAGTTTTTTAAATAGTAAACTAATAATCATAAACTAATAAATCGGCCTACACCCCATACGGCATTGACGTTTATCAGAGATAAGTTAACTAACTGTGAAGTTACATCCTGGACTCTAACTTTTTCTGACCAAAAATCAATAATTTGAAAAAAAACTTATCCAAAAATTCTGCTTATCAAAAAATTCTGCTTATCCAAAACTTACCCATAATTGTAAATAGATTCAAATCACAACATTATTAGATCATGTTTTCCCTATCAGGATAATTCAATTGCCGCTATAATATGAAAAATTAAGATAAAACATCTTGTGTCAGGTCAGAGACCTTGACTCTTTATTTTTCTCGGCCCAAAGGTACCTAGGTAGATGCCTAGTCTGGAATCCGAGGCTTTTACAACTGGGTTGTGACCGTCGCATTGGTATGTAATTGTAATAAAATTATTTAACAAACATAATCTCTCAAAATCAACCTATTCCATCGAACGTAGATGTAAAACCGAATACACACTAAAACCAAAAGTACAGTCAGCACGATAAACGCTGCACCAGAGCGGATATGGAAGCGACACCCTTATCTTAATAGCCGAAACTTCCTTGTAATATAATACTTCACGCTGATACGGTCGGCAAATAAATTCCACAGTCGACAGTGACCACTTCCTGCGGGTAGGGTCCCGTTACGCGTTTTTGCACTTTTTTGCCGACGGTCAGTGCGGTGGAGGGCGGAAGTGACGCCTACTTTTGGTGAATGTGACCTAATCCTTTTTTCCTTGCCTTTGATTTTAACAATAATTATAACTCGCGTTACGAAAACAATCGACTTCGACTTCGAAATTGTCGCGCACACACGTAATGCAAATTTGCAAATTTAAGATGTCATTGTTAGAACTAGACCAAATGGAACCACACGCGAAGCACTAGCTTTCAAATAAAAAAGAATTATCAAAATCTACGCACCCAGTTGAAAGTTATGAGGTAACAAACATAAAAAAATACAGTCGAATTAAGAACCACCTCCTTTTTTTTAAGTCCGTTGAAAAACGTTTTTTATTTATTTTGTAATTTTTTGATAACGATCTTAATTGCTTCTTGTTTGTTCTTGTCTTGTATAATTTTAGCGTATATAATATTTTAGGTACAAAATTATTTTTTGTATAACAAGTTATAAAGTTGCCTATTTGTCGAAAAACAAGGGTTTAAGTTTCAGATTTACCTTGCATTTTGATCTTGATCTCGTATTAAAACTTTCAAATACACGACAAGTTCTTTATAGATGTCACAAAAACTTTTATCAGCGCTTTAGCCTCTTGAAGCGCCATCAAATGTGCGTTCACAGTACATTTCCCCTTACAAACTAAGTCCCATGTTAAGTTTCCGTCGAAAACTGGTAATGTATAACTAACTGTGACGCAACTAACGACGTTACGGTGCGTAGCTCCAGGCTATTTTCTCATAGCAAGGATACTTAATCGAAAAACAACAGATGTATCTCAAAACAAGCACGAAGTCTTGTTAGCGAACCAGAATATTCCTCGCAAATAGGCTGACTATGATTTCGACCACCCAGATAATTATTTTATAAAAATTATTATCATATTATTTCTCATCGACATTATAATAAACCTGTTATTGCCTCAACGGTCTCAAATATCTTCTAAAATAAGAAAAATTATTAATGTTGTCGAAATAGTTAACGGTATAATTATTTCATAAAATAATACATAGTTGATAATTCCGGTTTGGATAACTTCTTATACCTTCGAAAAAATATAGATTCCGACACACATTAGAAATACAGTCACACAATTTTGTATCAAGAAAAACTTAGCCGCATGTTATCCGTAAAATTACATATTACATACGTTTTTTACAGTCTCACAAATAAAATAGATGACTAGACGCACAATTACTTTGCAAAGGCCAAGATGTGCCGAAATAATATTATTTTTGTCGCAAAAAATAATCTAACAAGAGTAACAAGATCACAACGCAGAGAACAGACATGTCACTTAACACAACACAACATAACACAAACCGCACATTACCACCCTTATTGTTTTTCGAATACAATAAAACCTTCAACGCCCTTAAGGCGGCAATAAAGATGATTGTAATCTATTTCGGGGTGTGAATTATGTATTTTCGTGTAGCGTTTCAACGGAGCTGCTTTATGTTTTGTGTGACCACGGTTTTGTGTTATGAGAGAGACAAATATAATTAAACTGACAACTTCAGAACACTACTTACGAATTGTAAGATTCTCTTTTTTATTCTTGAAAAAAATGCTGTAAGTGTAGCCAAAAATTTAATTTAA
Organism: Noctuana stator; assembly: GCA_018231225.1. Lineage (NCBI taxonomy): Eukaryota > Metazoa > Arthropoda > Insecta > Lepidoptera > Hesperiidae > Noctuana > Noctuana stator. The sequence goes on from DWQK01003975.1 coordinate 5,341, forward strand.
TTAATAATGGTTACAATTTTAATTTAATTAAATCAAAAATCTATTAATTGGCGAATTAATTGGCCAGCTGGGTCCATTACGTTATATTTTTGTTGAAATGTTAATATTATTCAATATAAAGATACCTATTGTATTATTCCAATCGCATTTATGGTTTTTCAACTGACTTTCTAGGAGGTACAAAAATTTGTTCCAGATTACTTTTTTTAACAATTTACAACTTATAACAATTTCTTATTTTGAAATAAGATTTGACAAGAACACTTCAAATAAAAAACTCCTGACTTTTTCCTATATTTTTCCAGCAACATGGCGCCCACACTGATGTACGTAATGAGAATGTATGGGAGCGCTGACGGGTTAATATCCCTCATTGTTTAGTCACTTTTGCGCGAATTTTGTATGTTCAAGGTATTTTTCTTATTTACGGTCGATCCAAGTCGTCTTGGCGTAAGCTCCCCATAATTTGATGAAGGATGACTCAATAAAGATTTCGAATACCTCATTTTGATGTTCTCAAAATACTTTTGTTACTCTGAAACGTATTTAAAACCATAACAGGCAGTACTGTGAATGTATTCCTTACTTCATAAATGGGTATTTTACACGTAGCTCAAGAAAATCCAGTTCCAATTGTTTTCAAATCAGTAACTTGTACGATGCTTGCAAGTATAAAGTAACGCGTGCCTAACTGTTTACGATTTGTTTCGTGTTTGAAAATAAAATTAAAACTCTTCGAAAGAGAAATAACTTAAACAATTTCGGCGAAGAAGATCAAATATGTTTTGGATAAAAATTAAATGTTTCAATCCAACATTTCCATGAAATGTCCATTGAAACCCCTCTAAAAGGTTTTCTTTCAAATATCACTCGTATAGCTAAGGAATTTATAAGTACTATTAGTAACAATGTCCTATTCACAGCTTGTACGGAGAAACACAACACGTCCCAGCTCGACAGCCTGATGGTTACATTATAAGCCTATTATTCCATGGGTCCGAGTTCGATCCCATGACCCCTAATTTTTTATGACAATTGCGACAAAACCTGCATGCCTAAGTAAGGTAAGGGCTTGATAAAAAGTAACAAAACTTAATACTTCAATCAAGATATCTAACGAGTGGAATTCAAAAAACAATATGTCGATAACATTCCCATAAACAAGTGAAACAATTATCGAATCAATCAGGACTTTTACGATTTGAATAATTCCAAATCGGCAAAGAATTTCGTCGGGCAATTTCGTGGAAAACGCTGGCAGTGAAAGATTGGGTCTCGGATGATAGAAATCAATTCAATTTTTTGAGACTGCAACTGTCAGTTGGGCTGGGAGGTGGTTCGTGCTCCGAATGCCAACTCGTCCATTGAGATGCGAGGAGCGTCTGCGATTTCCCTGACGAGAGCTAAGCCGGTTGATTTGGACGATTTGTCTTCTAATGTAACAGGTTGTTCAGTTTAATAAGATCAGAGGTCTGTGAGTCAGGAATTTGGAAGTTCGGCTCCTTCGCCAGTTTTGTGTTGGATAGGTAATTTTTCTTTATGTTCTGTTTATAGTTGATTGGTTTTTGTTAGTTTCTTTTCAGCTTAATAAAGTAGCCGAATTGTATCTAACTGACCGTTACATCAGACAACCTATCTGGTGTAATGGTTACCATGTCAATCCAGCATTCGGGGGGTCCTGGTTTCAATTCCCGGTAGAAATTTAAATGATGAATTTAGATTTCTGTTCTCGGTCTGGGTGTTTGTGTAATTGCCTTTGTATGTGTCCATGGCAACCACGACACAAGGAATCCTAGTGTGGGGCTGTGAGTGTGAAGCGTATATGACATAAGAAAAATAAACGTCCATGTAACAATGTTTACGTAACGGGGAGGGGGTGATTAAGGCTTTGTTTACTTTTGCTGTCAAAGGGGAAAGGGGGAGGTTTAAAAATTGTAATAAATCTGCTTATGTAATATCGACTTGAACGGCCCCATGGTAGAAAAGACCGGGCAATTCTACCTGTAAAACTTTTTACTACTTATATAAATTAGAGTGAATAATTCAATGAAATGCTAATTTTTTTCTATTGTAGTCTCATAAAAATCTAACTACATTTTCGCAACGCAATGCTTACGAAAGGTGCGCACGTAACCAAAGCGTAATAATATTATTCAGTAGCCGCGGGCACGATGATGCAAATAAACCGGTCAAGATAGAGCCGGCCTTGCTGTGGAAGATTCCGCAAAATAAAATTTAAAATAAGCATTTGTTTTGTGAGATTTGTTGCATATTATTTCGTTGCTCATTCTCTTAAACTTAAATAATAATGCAATAATTTATTAGTTTTAATTAACGAATATCGGACTTAAATGGTCTAATTTTACCTATTATTGCTTTGACATTTTTACAACCACACAAAATCTGTCTCGATATTTTCCCATGTTCCTGAAAAACAGGTTCTTGATAACGAACAGACGGATAACCGTGTGAGAGTGTTTTATTTATCTTTAAATGTACGGAACCCTAAGAACGAGGGAAAATGTAGACCTCAGTTTTGTACCTTAGCATCAAGGCTGCGTATAAAACCTAGCTGGAGGAGACACGAATAAAAAGTCAACAGCGGCTTCGAGGGTAGATATACCCCACGTAAACAGTACGTAGCCTAGGGCTTCAGAAAAAAACACGCGAATAACAAAGTATAAAGAGTCCGTGTTAGGGATTGGGAATTCCCGACAATATCAAAGTCCCGGGAAACGAGACAACTTACAGTCAAAGTCCCGGGAATTCTCGGGAGACTTGTATAAAAAATAAAAAAAGGAATTTTAATTGAATTTTTAAACATTTCGTAACGTTTTTTTTTATAAGTACAAACGGCTTAACTCACGTATTGTTTTCAGGTATGCGAAAATCTTACTAATTTAATGTTAATTACTTTACTATTATCTGGTAATTCTAGTGTCTTATGATTATAATATAATCAATGATTAGATCAATGATTATTAACAAGATTGTTATTTCTCGAGGCAAACGCATTTATTGTGTTGTACACTCAGCAGTTATGTAGTACACCAAGTATTTATTCATTAAACAGAAGGCGCTAGTCTCCTTTGATTATTTGAAAATAACAATAATTAGGTACATAACAATTTCGAAAATCTTGTTTCAGAGTCTCAACCCGAAAGTCCTGAGACTCGAAGCAACTAAAATTGCGAAAAGTCCCGGGACTCGAAACAACTAAAATTGCGGAAAGTTCCGGGACTTCGAGACACGAGACGTCCCAAACCCTAGTCCGTATTCTCTTTGGATGTGCTAGTCCTTCAATGGAATTAAAAACAGTAATTAGTGGTTTCAGAAAAGGCGTTACGTTTCTTTTCATTTAACTGTCATGGCGACGTTGTCGGGGTGTTGGATTGAAGAGGATCGGTGTACCTAGGTGATTAGCGTAGTTGCTTTAAAACATTAAACAAAGCCTCTATTTATCCATGGACCAACTAAAAGTACGGAATGAATGGCGTAATAGGACGCAGCGTAGCACAATAATGGTGGCAGCGTCTGAACGTGTGTCACGAAGAGTGAAAACTCGAGCGAGGTCATAGTTAGACCGAGAGCAAATGAGTATCGTGCTGTGAATGTGTGAGTGTACACTGTACAGTGTTTGTACATACAAGGGGTTTTAGCTTATACCTTTCGCATGTCTTTTACTGACATTCCGTCCATTTATTTTAGTTAGTCTATGTTTTTATGTTTATCGATATAAATAAAAATGAAGCCCGTCAAACTCCAAAGACAATTTGTATTACTTTAATGGAAAATACCAGATACGTGCCAAGTGGGCTGTGGACCGCGTGGAGACTGATTTTTATATTATTTTTAAGGTTTCCCCATCTCGAGATAAAGCACGAAACAGATGGAAGAGTTAGGAGGTAGTTTATTTGAAGAGGACAGCGGCAGGGCTTATCAGCGTGAATTTATTAAGAGCAAACGAGATAGCACATTTGGTTTAAAGGAATAAAAATTGTTGCTAAGATTAGGAAGTCTAAGTCTAAGTCTGTATCACTTTTTTATATTTCAAGAGTAATTAAATAAACACTTATTACGAAGCATACAGTTATGTCAGTTTAGGTCAGTTCAGGTCAGTTATTTATTTTGCACATTTATTTTTAATATTTTTATTATTATTTGCAACAGGCGTTACTTTGCGGAAGTCCATTGTAACTAAATTAGGTTAAAACTATTTACACTAAAACTAACTACTAGTAGTAATACTTAGTACTCTCTATTCCGTGCATAGTACAATCTCTTCCTCCCTCATAGAAAACATGTGCGTGGAAGTAATAAAGTATACACTTACGAGTACTGACTCTAAGCAGTGTCTCATTCTAACCCTCGTAGGATATAACCCTAATGCTCTGTTGTGGTGGTGAGTTGGTGGAATGGCCAACCCGTGTCGGATGATGATCAGCCACCGACCAGGTTTAACGACTGTTATCTGTTGATAAAAGCTGGACCTCCAAAGCGCGGAAGCCTGCAGGAAAATGTGCTATGGCTGTACCCATACGAGTACCGCCAGAGGGTGCGATCTCTTGTAAATTATATTGAAAGAGGCAATACGTGCTATATTTATTAAGTACTAAAATATACATTAATTAACATAATATAATATTTTTCCAGAAACTGCTCGCTAAGCTCGAGAGTTTGAAGTGCAGAAGTTATATCTGAATGGGGATCTCGCTTTGGGAGATGTTTCATATTACACATTAGCGCGCTAAAATATATTCCCGCTAGTGATGTGCTAACGGACGGATTTGTCAGATTTAGGACCGGTTTATTATTTGAAAAAAATTATCATTAAAAATTTATTAATGCGTAAAAATGTGTGAAAATATTAGCTATATACGACCATAATATAACAGAGAAATGTAAACTACGGAATATTCAATATACCGCATCAAGTTGGAATCTTAATAATTTTAAGTGTAACAGAAATGTATATGGTTTGCGTATGTAAGTTTTAAGCTATGCTGTTGCAGTTCTGTGACGAAATAAATAATTTTTCTTTCCTCCTTTCTTTTCAAATTCATCTTATCAAATATATATTAAAGTTTAATAGTATTAAAGTAAGTAAAGTAAAGTATATATTAAAGTAAAAAAAACCTACTTCAAAGTTGTCGCGTACTACAACTTAGTCGCGTGTTAAGTTTTCTCATGGATTCCACTGTCAGTCCTGGAACAAATTAAAATGGTACCAAACGGGAAGCAGCTTTCAAATAAAAGAAGAAACATCAAAATCTATTTACCCAGTTAAAAGTAATGGGATAAGTAATAAACAAAAATAAATTCGAAAATAAAAAATAAAACCTTTACCGAACGTATTGCACATTTTTAAGCTATTTATATTATACACAAATATTATATCTTAATATACAGGGTGTAACACGACCGGTAGACCAAACGTGACCTGGAGGTGGGACTTCACAATACCAATCCATTTCACCCCCATGTATGTTCAGCAACTAACCTAACCTAACCTAACCAATCCGGTGCCTATGCTAAGACAACACAACAATATTTAATTTATTATTTATTAATAGTAGAGCCCCACCTCCAGGTCACGTTTGGTCCACCGG
>DWQK01003976.1:0-10947 GCA_018231225.1 Noctuana stator
CACCCCTCCGATGTTCCCATGTTACTGCGCGCGCAGTTTGGTGTTGTGCAGATGTTCTGCGCGGAACTCTCGGTTGAGGTACGCACCGATCTTTATCCTCATCCACTCCGGTGCTATCTTGATGAAGAAGTACTGGAATTAGAAAAAAACACATATATGTTTTGTATACAAAACTACGGTCCAAGATGTCAACTGTGTGAGGGTCACTTCCTACAATAATAAGTCAGCTTATTAACAAAAAGTACTTAAATCATTTCAATTCGGGACAATTTGACAAAGGACTACCTGAATGTATACCAAAAATGTTTAATATATTTTCCAAATTAACAATTAGAGCAATTTATTCTCCAATAAATCTTCTTCAAATTGACTCAGACAAAGTACCTACTTATCTTACCTACTTAAACTCAGCCAGTATCATTCACAATGGTGCCTCTCCGATCACAGTCCATGTACGACCTCGTATTCCCTACCTGGATCCCATGCAGCCAGTATCCAGTAGTGGTATGCACTCTGCCCAACGTTGCCACGGCGTGCTGGGCATACGTGACGGCATCAGGCACCAGCAGGTTGCCATCGAGCAGCCGCTGAGAGAACGTATTCATCTTCGTGGACACGAACAATGGACACAGGTGTTGGACGTGGATGCCTCGTGGGGCATATTCTTCGCGGATTGCGAAAGTGAAGTTTCGGACGTAGACCTGAAAAAATACAGTAGGTACCCAATTAAAGAAAATCCATAAATATAGCCCCCTATGATGGCTCCCTGTCCTGGACACGCAGACAGACCACACCACTGAGTGACACACAAAAGCCAATGAGCCTTAAAAAGGGTTACTAGCAAGGCACCTCACTTCCTATTCAATATTAACATAAAATATGGAATGATAAATAAGTGCCTAAGCATCAACATCGTTATAAAGTAGCCGACACTCGCACCAAATCTGTTAATGACAGATTAAGCCTAAAGTGCCTTTTCATGAGTCATTATTTTGTAACTTCATAAAATTATTGTCCAAATAGCTACGAACCTTGGAAGCAGCATACACTGCCATCAACGGCAGAGGTTGCAGCTCCGAACCTGACGACACATTCACGATCGCTCCTCGGCCCCTCTCCACCATCGAAGGCAGAATCATCCTCGTCATGGAAGTCACCGCCACCACGTTCACGTTTATCAGCTCCCAGGCCTTTGTGGTTGGCAGCTCGCAAAGTAGCATGGGGTACTCATACTGCGACCCGACGTTATTAACTGACAACAGGACCAGAGGAAATTAAATTGGAGTCTTCTTAAAATGAAAAAATTAATTTTTGAAAAGAACATTAGGATGTTCTTTTCAAAAATTACTACACTGCATTAGTACTTGATCTTGCAGGTTATAGGCATTGGGTTGTCTGGAAGACATGAATTTAAGCAATAAGGAAGCCAATCATTTATATTTTGTACGTTTGTATGGGAATTAGTGTGTATGTACGAACAAAACAATAAAGATCTATGTATCTATGAGCCAATGTTTTGACTAGGTGGTAGTGACTAGGTAATAGGTATGTTTGGAATGTGTGAATTTCGACTGTAGATATCAACATTGAATGTTTATACAATTTCTGAGCCTGAATGTTGCCCACCTAATATTCCCACAGGGATATCCTTGAGTTCCTCCTCGATTTTCTGGTAGACATCGGTGCCTTTACTAAAGTCTGCTACGATTATCTTCGTCTTCACACTATAAAGCTTTTCTGAAAAACGCGTACGAGACTGAATTAGTATACAAGTATTTTTTACCTACCAATCCCAAAAAGTTGTTTGATTAATCATTGGCTTACAAGAGTTATATCTTCCACCTATCTATCTAAGTCGACTTAGCTAGGACGACTAAAATCTTTGGCTGGAAGTCCGTTTTTCTTTGGTAGCTTTATCGTCCTAGCGTACATCTTTAGGGACGAGGAATATTTCCAACTTTTCCGTACAATTTTTCCGTGCGTCGGAGAGCACGTCGGTCCCGACTGTTATGGATGAACAACAGCCGTCAATCTTGGTCAGAGAAACTCGGAGAGAATCGTTAGAAACTTTCAAGTTTAAAACTACCTATTTCCCCGGCGACGTCTCTCAGCTTGTCAGGGTTCCTGCTGACCAGCACCACGTTGATGCCACGCTGCGCCAGCTCCAGCGCGTACTGCTTGCCTATGCCGTCTGTACTGCCGGTTATTACTGTAAAAAATTTGAAAAACATGAGACGGCCAAGGGCATATAGGAAGTAATAGGCAACTTCAGTAACTCGTAAAATATACATAAGTATTTAATGTTGCACTTACGAGATGTATCGTAAACCACGTAAGTACGATGTTAAATTTGTCGTACAACCCCGCAAATGTGTAAAACAATGATATACGCCCACATATTTATTTAAAATCGGAAATTGTGTCCCTTTACACGTCTATATCCCAGTCTGTAGCTTCAACATGCATTTGTGCAAAATAAATCTATACTAATATATAAAGCTGAAGAGTTTGTTTGTTTGAACGCGCTAATCTCTGGAAATACAAGTCAGATTTGAAAAATTCTTTTTGTGTATGATAGCCACATTTATGATGAAGGTTATAGGCCATCGAGCATTACGTTACAATTCTTAACGCGGGTAAAATCGCGGGGCACAGCTAGTAAATAATAACGCTTCGGCATTGAACACGCATAAGGTACATAAAAATATTTATCGATATAACTAGGAATATATACACGTAAAACAAGTTTTGTGTCAGCCGTCGTTTACTTACCTTCTTCAGTCGTACGACAATTATAAAGTAAATATTTGAAGCACGTGCTAATGTTACTAAATCCGTATATTTCCTCAATCTCGAGTGTGTACTTAACTCCTTCTAATTGATGGACAAGACGGTGACAGACTTCTAAGTCTTATTTGCCTTCCTGTTAACCTAAAATACGTTAGTGCTATTGTATGCTATATTACAAAGCATCAAAATTTTTTTTAAGCGTAAATAATTAGCAAACGAGTATACAGACCACCTTGAGGTATGTCGTCACTGGCCACTGCTACCCATGAAAACACACGACCAAACTCAAATTAGACTCTAAGAGACAGGTCCTATGGGTTAAATGCTTAAAAGTTAAAGAGGAAAACATAAAGGTTACTTAATTTTTTTTTTATGCTCTTTAATGTCTACAAGCTTTTAGAAATATTTGATGTAGCAGAATATTAAATTATAAACGTTAATTTTATCATATTATAGTATATTCATAAGTATCATATTTTAAATTCAAATTAAATTAATATAAAGAATTCCGAGCTGCTCTTTCGTCAAATTATTTGTTATATTATGATAATGATCTACTAGTAAAGACCTACACTTCCTGCTGCGTATTTTTGCATAAAAACTTGTTTTTTAAGTTGCCTGATTACCTATTTTATTCGTAAATCTTGTAAAGTTTTGTGTTCAAAATTATAAAAAAACCATCTCCCGTGAGTGCCTTATTTAAATTAAGTTGGAATTTAATACAACCATGAAATAATCCGCCGAGTTTACGGCATTACGGCGCCGCTAATCGGAGCCGGCAAATTGATCTTGACCTGAAATTGACTAATACTTATTATAGCTTAACTTGTAATTCGAAATGTTGCAACTTCGAAATGCCATGTTTCGAAACAGTTGCGCGGAGTCTGACCACCAAACACAGGGTGGCCTTGAAAATTATAATTGTCTAGAACCTGAAATTGATACTTAAAGTAAATACTATTCTACAGACTATAACTTGTTTAACTTTTGTAAAATTAATCAAAATTCTTAAAATATAAACTAAACTCTTTACAGACTGTACAAAATAATCTAGAAGCATCGGTGTATTCCCGTTGTCCCGATTAGCCATATCCCTAATTGTACTATTACAATGGGGACAGCTTTTAGGTCCAACGGGAAACTTTTTAAATAATTTTATTCGTTTCCCATTGTCCCCATTGAATGGGGACACGGGCAAAAGGGCCAATGGGTACACCGAAGCATCTTCTTCTTAAACTTTTTTAGGATAAAAGAGAAGCCATCTATATACGAGTACAAACGAGTACCATATTCGTGCAATATTGCAATGAATAGTTTTACCTATGCGTTGCGTACATTATAAACTGCTTTCTCTTCTTAATGATAACCGTATTTAGTAGAGTCTGTACCAAATCTCACTGTTGTCTGTATGACACAACGAGACTGAAAGCTACAAACAATCGTTATGTGCAATCTCATAATGGTGCCTTACATAATGCGCTTGGGGCATTGCCACTCCGTAGCTATGTAGTAATGGGTTATGTAGAGTAAGCTGAGCATGTCGTTAGATACAAATTATACTCATTTTCCAGGTATGAAATTACATGTGCAGCTATACATTAAAATAATTTATTACGTACACTTATACTTATGTCGGAATTAGAATTTTTTGGCCGACTTGTTCCTCTATTTTACCGAATTTAATATTTTAAAATTCGGCAACCCGTATTCAGAACTGATTTTTCGCAGGCAACCCTATATCACCGTGTTTGTAATGAAATAATCTTTATTTTTATTTAAGTTTTATTCATTAACCACACCGGTGCTACTATTACCTGTTCATACCTGGCAACCCAAGGGTTGTGACAGGAAAAATATTACTAACCAAACCGGTGAAATATTTAAAAAAAAATTGTTTTTTTTTTTAATTAATTAAAAATATTCTGGACTGAAATTTGCTAGGCAACCCACAAGCAATATATTTTTTGATATATTAAATTACATAAAAAAATATGTTTAGACCATTAACCTGCTGGATGAGGGTCGTTTTATATCGGGATCTTCTACTATTAGATAAGTTAATAAGAAACCTGTTATTTTCCACTTAGCCCGCAACAAAAACCACATGTTCACCTTGCGTAATGTTTTCTAACCTAACAATAACAATACTAGTAAATAATTATATAGTAGGTACCTTCGATCGATCGATCTTTATGTGGCGGAGATAAAATTAAAATCAGTGAACAATACACATTTCCCTATATATGTGGATCAAAATCTTCCACGCCCATGAAGATGTTTGCCTCGTATTTACAAAGTTCCCCCGACATCAGTCTGTACCAAAATTTGTTAAACAAAAGATAATATTTTGTGGGGCCCTTAACCGAGATTGTCGTACGAACTTTAATATACGCACGCGGGGCCCTGTGGTGCGGGGCCCCATATTATTATCATTGATACGTCTAATACGACATACTACGCGGGCCGGCATATATGAAAATACCTTTGAAAATATCTTTGTATGTGTCCATGACACCCACGACACAAGAAATCCTGAAGTGAGGTTGGGAGTGTGAAGCGTTATTTATTTAATGTTATTTTGAGTATAGATTTGGTCTTAAAAGATTAATCTTGTTTTGTTTTGTGTATTTCTTCATGCATTCTCGACAACACTCGTATCTGCAAGATGTTACGCAAAGAGTCACATTCATTTTGCTAATGTTTAGATTCTTAAGTAACATTAATATCGAAATGTTATTCTGATACATTACCACTTTTCACACTCGAATTTCATCAGAATGACCTTCGTTCTATAGTTTCGTAATTTTCATAAAAGTACGCCATTTTGAAATCTCTCCTAATTGACACGGATTGAGTATAAATTTAATGGTCTCTGATAAAGTGTTTAGATATTTAATACTATTTTTGAATGAGTATTTGCTTGATTCAATACTTTCGAGGAATCCTCAGAGCCGTATTTGGGACTAGTTTGTGCGGGGGCCTCGTATGTAAGGGCAATCGGGAGCATGATGGGTGATCTTGGGTCCTACTTACTATAGAGTAAGGCCACACATTTCCCTTATAGAAAACTTAAGTACACAGGTTTTAGGTATTATTACTGTGTTATCATATCAATCCTTAATAAAGCAGTTAGCTATATTTTAAATGCATACATTTTTATTTACAATTTATTCGACGGTATACTTTCGAGTTACACCAAGGAAGCTCGCATCAAATTGAAATTTTATTAACTTAAATATGAAAATTCTTTCAAAATTTAACACTAGTAACTAATTAGCTTCTAGCAACAAGGCTCATCGGTCGTTCACACCATCACAATGCATCGCGTGACGAAACTGGGAGCCTGAGAGGCGCTATGATGTTTCAATTGTGTAACGCATGTCGCTATTTTCTCAAACACACTTGAATAGTTTGACGCAACATTTTTGCAGAAGCTTTAGTTTGCAACAAACCTATCGCATCATAGGTTGATATATTTATCTAGGTTAGAAATGTTACGTTGTGCCGCGCAAATGCAAAATAGTATTTTCATTTTTCGGTTTCGACAAGTTGTCAATGCAGCAGCCATTATTATTATATACATTTTTTCAATTTTATTTAAATATATTTACCTATTGTGTGATATAATATATGTATGTATATTAAATCTATATAAATACATGAAGAGAAAACTTTAGATCTCTTTTTAAGCACCTTACGGCGCACGGAGTAATTTGAAATTTAGCTGAGTTAAGTTCATGCGGAGCTGCACTCCTCCAAGGAGTGCAGAATATTGAAAGTTTATATACAATATTATTCTGTACAAATACATATTATAATTAAAATGAATTACATAAAAATGTAATAGTTGATCCACTTTCGCTAATAGATGGCGCTACATGTCTCTGAACTTTTTTAATCGGTTGGATTTCGATAGGCGACCTCTAGTTATAAAAACATGACAAATGAATAAGTAAAAATTATTAATTGGTAGTCAATATAATCTTTTTTAAAATTACATAGTGTTAGTAAATTGTAAAACTTAGTTTTTGATACATAATAATATTAATAACACTACCAATGCGCATTGGAGCAGCGTGGTAAATATGTTCCAGTCCTTCCCCGGTCGTGGGGAAAGACCCGTGCCCAGCAGTGGGACATAAAAAGGATTGTAGGCAATATCAATAAATTATATATAAGTTTAGTAAACGTTCACATCTTGATTTAGTGACATTTTAAAGTCAAATGTTAAAAAAATCTTAGCCTACAATAGGTAAAGTTACTGACGTAAATGATTAACTTAACTAGAAGGTGAACTTTTAATTTTAATCTATCTAGTTGATTTTATTAATGGAAATGCTTTTAAAAAATACATTTATCTAACCACTTTCCTTTCTGTGTCAAAGGCAAGAGATTGTATAAGGGCAGCGCACACTGACCTATTTACATCAAAACATTGACGACCAAACGTGCTAGTTAAGTATTAGTTACAACATTTTGTTATTTAACTCACCGGCCCAAGGTCCAAATCTCTTCGAAAGCGGCTGCACTTCCGCAGGTAGGAAGTACGGCATCAGGTGCGATGTTATTAACTCGACGACACTCCATAGGGAATCGATAATTATTATAGCCACGGCAATGGCCCCCACAACGGCTAGAAATATAACTAGTAACATAGCTTCGTAAATGCACTAAACGTGATTTAAGTTATATGTGTTTTTGTTCGAAACTTGACAGATATCACGAACAGCTGAGTGGGGAGATGCGCGTCGACATGACGGGACGGGGTAACGCGCACTGATCTAAACTAACTTCACTTGACTGGTTGACTGGCTGAGCTAAGTGAAGTGAGCTGCTGATCAGTCTGATCAGTCCGATCACTGAACGAACGTAAAGTGCAAATTTATCATTATATATAATTAATTTATGCCCTGAATATGAAGTTTCTTTTAGCGATGTTTGAAGGTTTATTACTAAAATGGAATACACCCTTTGGGTGTATTTCGTATATTATATATGTCTAATTATACATCATAAAGTGCTGAAATGAAAAATTCCCTGACATTTTCTTTTGAGCAATATCTTAGCTTCATTTAATTGCATCTAATCTATAAACCAGCTTTTAGAGAATGAAATACAATTCACGCATGCTCTAATCATTACAGTGGACTAACAAGCCAAAAGTTAATAATAATATTATTTAACACCAAAATAAATTATTATACTTATTACTTATTATGTCTAACTTGTACACACCTCCTTATAATATACACATCGGCCCACAATGTCGGCCTTTATAATTTTCCAGTTCATTCGGGTTTCAATTTTCAATGGCTTATATATAAATAAAAGATAATAATCTTTATTTTGAATGACATTTAATTAAAAGTGAGTAGGTAATAATTTTATTTACTTCCATCAAAGTTGTGCCTGTTGTATTCAAGAATGCAATTTTACTTAACTGCGTTAGTTATATATTATTATATTCGGCGTTATCTATTCGCATTTATCTTATTACATATATACGCTCATTCTTCTGGAACTATTATATTAATCGGATGGTAACCATTCTTTTTTATTGGCCTAAAAAAGTTTAATCGAATACGTTCTACTTTGTAAGTAGTTTTTGGGAACAAATTGGCTTTACTTGAACTTAGTTACTCCCCTCCGAATAGCACCCCTGGCACATGCCGTACCTACTAACACCAATTGCAAGATATAGCTTGAGGAGCGGTAGGTGGACTTTTATATTCAGCCTGTTCGTTCATACAACTTCACTGACATGTTGATTTTTTTGTTCAGTACATTCTTCTTTTTGTTCTTCTTTCAGGGTCCGTATCCCGCTTAGTCTACGTTTGATAGCTTCGAAGGGAACTGAAACAATAAAAAAGTACATTTTACTGAAACCATTAATTAATTTCTTAATTATTTATTTATTTCATTCATTTCACAACTGGTGGTATGCCACCAGATTCGGCTAGGAGTACGGTGGACCTGTGTAGAGGCTAATACGTACTCGTACTTAGACAAGCCATCCTCCAAGTATTCACATATCAAAAAACTTGTGTTTAGTCCGCCTATTTACGAGTATAATAATTAATGATAGTTTTCAATTAAAGCAGTTTCTTTATATTTCAAAGGTCAAACAACAAGAGGTTAACGAATTAAATGCAGTAAAATGTTACAGTGTCTGTTAACCTTTGAATTTGCATCCGTTCTCTATATCAAGAAGTCAGTGATAAGTGAAAAAATTTCGCCACGGACTCTCTGACCTTGGGTCATAGAGCGTGATGCCAGATAATTGGGCAACGCCGAACGCCACATAATTCAAGCTCGAATGAATACACGACCGTGTTGTGTCATCTGTGCTAAATTAAAAAAATCAATAAAATTTAAAAATAATTTAAGTAAAAGTAACAAATTACATACAACCTAATTTTTTTACTAGCTTTATGTGCTTACAGGCGTGATGTAAATGACACTACGCGGTGATGTCAATAACTATGAGTAGGTACCTCTTGATAATCATTTAATTTATTTATTAGGCTGAAGCTATACTGTACGGTTAACCATTTGTGATTTTACTCTTGATTTTAAAGGAGTGCCGAGAGTTTTTTTCCGACGGCTTTTTTCTCCCGGCCTACCTTAGCCAAAGGGGCGCCTGTATGTATGCCGATGTATTGTGTTTTTGACGTTCATCGAGTGTACCTATACAAATACCTTATAATGAAAAAAAAAAAAAGAAATTTATTTCTGAAGCATATTATCATACATACCATCATTATGACTTTTACAATAGGATCAACTTTGGACTACACTCTTTCACATAAAAAAAAAGGAATTGTAGCAATTGGTTCATAAATGGCAGACTTAAACGTAAACAGAACAATGTGTCTGATAAACTATTTTGATAATAGATTATGTCTATGTCCTTTAGCCTTGACCCCCAGGCCCGACAAAATGGCGGCTACATCAAGACAAGTGTAGCAGCGCGCGCGCATTGAGCGAGTAATGTCTTCATTCGAGATAATTTAGTCAATCATCTAGTAGGGTGTGGTTATTATGGTAGGTAGGTAGGCAGATATGTAATAATGGCATAAAAATATAGCTTATATTTTTTGCGATAAAATTTTGACAAGACAGTATATTATGATTTCCATGAAATTTGGCACACACATAGACGGTAACTTGGATTAACACATAGGATAGTTTTTATCCCGAAAAAAATGTTCCTGTGGGATGCCATTTGTCGACGAAGGCTATAGGCTAAGCGTTACGTTCCAATTCTTAACGCGGGTGAAACCGCGGGACACAGCTAGTTATATTATAAACTAACTGTGAGTCGCGGTGTCACCCACGTTACGAATAGTAACATAATGTTTGATACCCTATAACCTTCCTCATGAATATAGCTATATCATATACAAAAATAATTTTTCAAATTGGTGCAGTAGTTCATGGATTAGCGCGTTCAAACAAACAAACAAACTCTTCAGCTTTATATTCATTAGTATAGATAAGTATGCTGACGCTACACGGATGATGCTACGCTCAGGCCAGCGGTGTAAACCTTGGCTCCACTAGGAATTATCTCAAAATGAAGACATTATCCGCAGTACGCCGCGAGATGGATCGCGCTGTATGGAACAGAGGTCAAGGATTTGTGGGCCAGCTCATGCAGTGCTCATTTACCAATGCCATTGATACCTAGGCTTTATTATAGTCAAAGTGAAAATCATATTTAAGCATACAAAGGGATATAGGGACAGAGAAAGCGACTTTGTTTTATACTATATGTATGTAGTATCTGATTGACTGACGGATCAACGCACAGTCTAAACCGCTGATCCTAGAGACCTGAAACTTGAAGGGTGTGCTCATTGTAAGTCGTAGGCATCCGATAAGAAAGGATTTTTCCAAAGTCTACCTCTAGGGGGGTGAAAATTGAGGTCAAAGTTTGTATGCGACGTGATTGGGGGTCCAATTAATTATGAAATCTTCCTAAGAGAAGACCTATCTGAGAACCGACTTCAAAATTGTCTCGCACATACCTACTTAAGTTTAAGACGTATATGGTTTTGTTATGGATGCCATTGTCAGAACAGAGGGCCTAGTACGAGTTTTTACAGTTTTCTATAAACTAGATTTGGTTTTGGTTTAGCCCATACATCTACTAGC
>DWQK01003977.1:0-10946 GCA_018231225.1 Noctuana stator
CATTCAATAAATGACATAATTTGAAAAAATGATTTATGTGATGTACGCATTCAAGTAAATACTATATTGTTAGCTGTGTTATTCTCAAAAAAAAAAAAGCTCTTCTAATCAAAATTGAATCTATTGTTATAATAATATCACACGTTAAAAATAAAAATAAATGAAATGCTTTATTCTTATTATTTTTATACTTGTATGTTCATAATTGTAAATTTGTTTTTTTTTTTTATGAAATATAAGTATTAGTGTAGGATCAATTTAATATCAATAAACCCTTTTCTTTTGAAAAGGTTACTAGGCACAAACAAATTACACTGTTTTTTTTTCCAGAAAACTAGTGGTGTATGATAAATGGAGTTCATTAGTGATTCATGTAGCTTTAGACAATACTGTTGTTAAGGAAGATATTTGTGAGTATATTTTATACTTCTTAAACTAGGTTACCTATTGATACTAGCTGGTTCCCGTGACTTTGTCTGCACTGCATTAGTATTTCGAGCAATTCACACATTATCTTTATAAATTGTAGCTTAAGTGTTATTCTGATGTATAAGCTATATTATTGTAAATTTTATAAAAATCTATTCAGTAGTTTTTATGTGAAACAGTAACAAGCATCCATCCATCCGTCCATACTTACAAATTTTCGAAATTATAATAGTATTAAGTAGGATAGAATTTAAATTCCACTTACACTTTTTACAGTACAGCTGTGTAAAGTTAACCATGATCAAGGAGATTCATCAAGTGCCGCTGACAATATGCTGATAACAGATTGGATGCCACTGTTACTTATTGTGCCTCTTAGACTTGGACTTAATGAAATTAATCCTGTATATATTGATGGACTTAAGGTATTTATTTAACAAAGTAAATCTGTACAAAGGTACCGCTTATCTGTAATAGAAATTTCTTCCAGCAGCACCAAGAAATGCATTTAATGAAACAAATCTGGTGTGCACATTAATAATAATAAAAATATAATTATATGCCAATATTTATTGTATTATAATTTCCTTTTGGTAGTGTTTTTCTTTATATCTTGGTAAAAATAAATTATGTAATATGTTAGATCTCACAGCTTTCTTTGAAAAACCTAATCAACACCAGTTTAGCTTTTTATTAGCAATACTTTTCTTAACAAGCATATTATTATGACATCTAAATTTCAATGTTTGTTTAAAATTTGTTTTATTTTCAGATGTGCTTCCAAAGCCCACAATCTATTGGTGTGATTGGCGGGAAGCCCAATCAGGCTTTATATTTAGTTGGTTGTGTAGGCGATGAAGTGGTATACTTAGATCCGCACACTACTCAGAGATCTGGATTAGTAGAGGTATGCAGGAACCATTACTGGTTCTAATTATGCTATTACTTTTCAATTGGAGATCAAAAATCACCATTTTTGTGATGAATCTAAAAAAAATTATTCATTAGGAATTCCAAAACACAAAAACAAAACATTATCATTTAACTAACAATACTGTTAATTTATTTGCTTGAAGTAGATAGTATTTTTTTATTTCAATATGTCAAGTCTCATAAACAGTACATGAATTTCAGAACAAAATGACTGATGAACAAAAGGAAATGGACTGTTCATATCATTGTAAATATGCTTCTCGTATACCAATGCTTGCTATGGACCCGTCAGTTGCTGTGGTATGTATGGCCTGCCCATATGACAGTTGTGCTAACAGAATATCCGATTTACAATTTATTGTGAGTATGATAATAATGAGTACGTGGCGTGCTCTCTGTCTAACCAGTGAAGCGCTCATAGCCTTGCAAGCGGTCTCATAGGTTATTTTTTATGAGCGCCTTTGCGGAAGGCACGTTAAGCCATCGGTCCGGACTGTAATTGATAGCAGTCGTTAAACCTGGTCCAATCCCATGTAATCCAAAGTAAGTCATATCCCATGAATATGTTATCTGTGTGCATTTAAGTATAAACGTTTTTGGTATTAGCTTATCTCATTAATGTGTTAAAATGTTTACTAATGGTCAGTGAATGACAAATTAATCAATCTTGTGAGTGTGGCTTAATGGCTTCCTGATAGTCTACAATTATTTTAAAAGATGTGAGATTCCTTTTACTGAGTAAAATTTATGTTGATTGATATTTTTCTTGGTTATATCCTTCTATTTGTGTCAATTTCATCAGCTGATTCATTTATTGTTGCATAAAGAATAAGTTTATTATTTTCAATTTACAGTGTTTCCTTTGCCGAACTCGAAATGATTTCGACCAGCTGTGCACTACAATTGAAAAAAGCCTAATGAAAGAGAGCCAACCCTTATTTGAAATTTGTGACAAGAGGCCTTCACATTGGGGACCAAGCACGAATGACATTGACTTGCAGAATACGTCGCTTTTTGCTGGTAAATGGATTAGTTTTACTGATTTTTAATTAATGCAAAGTGTCTGGTGTAAAGGGCCAACTTTAAAATATGAATAATTTGTTTCTTTTAATTTTCAGAGTTAGAAGATGTGGATCGACAATTTGATGACTCAGATGACGAGTTTGAAATACTATGAATATCATAGATGGTATAGTGTTCTGTTATTTTATCACTTTAATATATTAAAAGTACATCACAAATTATATTCTATTATTTAGTGTTTTTCTTATTAATGACCTTTTATATTTTGCAACGGACACAATACCGTAGGTATGGTGTAGGAATTGAAAACTTGGACAAATTGGTTAAGTGCCAATCCCAACAAAAATTTTATTTATTCGCTTATTTTTCTAGTCCTCGACTATGCTTTACCATACAACGACCGACATTACAGAGGGGCTACCGACCTAATAACTTCAAAATAATTTACTTCTTTATTGTAGATTACAGCCCGCAAAAATACGATCAGATTCATAGGCGACAACTCATTCCTATTCATGGCAAGTAAATATTTCAAATTAAGCAACTGTCTATAATATGTACTGTCTTTAATAAAATAAGGTAAAATAAAATAATAATATTTGAAAGATATGATTCATTTATTTCAGTATACTTTAATGTAGAAAGGCATACATGCATACTACACGAGAGACAATATTAAAACTATGTTTTATCAAAAACGATTTAAAATATTTTTGCTTCCAAAAAGAAGAGAACTTTTTAACATGACAATTTTCAAAAACTTCGAATCCATTTTAAACGAGCAATGAAATTTTTTTATTGTAAATAGTCCTTTAGGTACCAAAGCTCACCTAGTAAGCAATAGTATCAGTTAGCACCTAAATGCTACATAAAGACGTACATAGACGCGCTGTTCGGACAAAGGACTAAGATACGAAATATTACGAATCATCTTAGTATTTTTCGTATTTAAAACAAGTAGGATCATAAGTAAAATAGGATATTCTTAATAATAATATACACATATATTTAAGGACAATCGACATGACATGCGTGGCACATAAATGGGTAAAGTACTTACGATTCTTTGTACAGAATTACAGAATCCCTTTTTTTTTTAATACATATTATATTGTTATCAATATTACATGCCCCAATTGTATTCCTTAGTAAGTTACATTTTATTTTAAACTACTTCGCAATAATCCGCGACACCAACGACTGCTGTTTCATACAATAGTAACGTTGTAGTCGGGCATAGTTGCGAAGTAGTTTTAATCTACATTAGTAACAATGGAGTTCCGCAAAGTAACGCCTGATACAATTGACTATGCAAATGCAATTACTTTTGGCACCAAATCTTAAAATATAGATCAATGCAGTATCTCAAATATTGTTATTTGCTTACACATCATAAGTTTGAATTTTGATTGAATAATTAGGTCGAACGTATGACTCTTGGCCCCTATTACTTAATAGATATACTCATATTTAAACATGTATACACACAATTGCACACATAATTACTTTTTGTTTAGCGACTAGCGCGTACTTTATCCCGATAAAATTGACAGAAAATTAATTTTTTGATTGTACATTAAACAGGGTTCTCAAGAAATGTTTACAAAAATATTACTGTACTTTGTCCCTTGATTCTTTACAACGAAATAAAGATTTTTCTAAAATCACTCTTGTATATTTAATAAAAAATAAAGCATATATTATGCTCAATTGAAGTAGGTACTTAGTAAGATAAAATGACTAGCACCAAAGGTAAAAATTAACATACACCCAATACATGAATATATCCTAAACAATGTAATAAAAATTTAAATTACCAAAAATTCTAACTGTAACTTAGTACTGTTGGAATTTCTAGTAATTAAATGATTTACTTTTAAAACCAATAACACCATTAATATTGAGACAATCCCTATGAAATATAATTATGAATTAAATTTAATGTACTTCTGATAAACATAGTAGGTACTTGTGTTTTCGAAACATCCAATTTCTGGAGATTCCAGTGCCATGATCATTAAAACCCAATCACTTATCACCACGACCTAGTTGTAATTTTTAAATTTAAGAGCAATTAACAATGAATAGGTACAATTTATTTAGAATGCTATAGGAATATATTTCTATGTATATATATATACATGAATTTAATTATATTTTCCAATAGAGCCCTAACCACTTGGCAAGTTTGGCTTAAAATTAAGCTACAAAATTGACATGTCAAAATTAACTAATAATACGTTATTCAATTTCTAGGATTTAATATACATAAAATAGCAGCACTCAATACATGTTATTTTATTATCACATAAGAAAAAATACTTAAAAACATTTATACAATGCTTTTCTGTTACTACATGAAAAAAAAAATTATATTGAGTAGGAAAATCTGTTTCCACAATCACAACCATTCATAAATTTTTAAACTTTGGGATTGAAAATGATTACACCTAAGTAAATATATCAACATTTAAAAATATATATGTCACTCTTTTATCTACTTGGACATATTTATTTACACATCGATTACTATATTAGAACTACAGGTGATTCAATTTCTAACATCAATAGTTATAACTAAGAACAGCTACAAAAAAAAATGTGATGTAAAAAATTTTTTCACACAGAGAAATGCTCAAATACTTTTTGAATTTTTGAATACATTATTGAAGGTAAATAAATATATAAACATGAGCGGGCGCCAACCGCTCGCCGCACTTGCGAAAACACACGTCTCCACGCCTATAAGAGTTATACTGTTTTTTAACAGCAATAACATAACTATTAATTGAAATTTTAATTATTGATATAAAATTTTCAAATTTTGATTTTTACTGAGAATTTGTAATTGAAATTTTGTTGTTTAGAAAATTTATTACTAATACAGTTATATTGTCAACTGATCCTCTGTAGTATGCTTGGAGAGTTAAGCTCTTGGCCCCATAATCAGGTTCATCCAACCTCTCCTTAATAAACTTTATTGCCTCTTCATTTGTAAAAGTGTCCCAGAGGCCATCTGATGCTAGAATGAGGAACATTGGTTTATGGTCATCAAGGTTAAAGGTTAATATATCTGGATCAGCAATAACAAATTTCTTGTCTTTGAGTGGATAGTCTCCCATAGCACGGGAGGTAGCTAGAATGCCTGCAACTCGCCATACTCCATTAAATGCAATGTAGCCTCCAGCTGCCTCTATTCTTCTTTGTTCCCGAACCTGAAGAAGGAAAACAGTGACATTTAGTTACCTAATATTTATTGTGACTTATCTTTGCTAATAGCATTATAATATTGTTATTATCTGGGCTTGGGGCTCAGTTAAATGTGAGAAAGCCGGTCCAGTAAGTATTTTTGTAAGTGTATATTGTAAAACTGCTCATATTCATAACACATTTTCTAACCTTGAATGCTTTCATTCATTACTTGAATTATCCTAACAGGTATGACTATTGCCAACATGTGATCTTCACTTCCAAAAATATATGATGATGTCATCAATCTAAATGCAATCTGGACAATGTTCCTAATCACAGAATGTTTAATATAATATGCATATTACTGTTTACTTCTAGTAGCATTTTAGTCAATTCATGGTCCTTATTGGTGATGGATAGAATAAGACTGCATTTTAAACAATATATTGCAATAAAACTATTGCAAGTACCGTCCTACGTATAAAACAATGAAGGTATCTCAGTAAAGTATTATTAAAATCTTAAAATACCTAAGAGATATTGAGACAGCAGTGGGTACCTAGTTGATACAGACCAATTAACCTTCGTTAATATTGACTAGAGTACAATTGCTGTGCACATTGGCTGCTTGGCAAAGATAGATAATCAATTTAACTGCCTCTTCCATTCCGTTGCTAATGAACATTAATAGACATTGTGTTAACATTGTTCAATTTTATTCTTGAGGTAAATCTTTATTGATAAATTATAAATGTATTTGAATTGATGATCAGTTACAATGCATCCATATACATTTACTTTATTGTCGGCACAGCTGAACATAAAATCACCTTTATCAATTTTTTATCTTATTTATTTTATGAAACAATTTATGTATTTTCTAAAGAGGTACTAGAACTGGTCTTATTGCAACATTTGTCTATTTGCTCATGTATTTTGTTATATTGGCTGTTAAATTTTGTAATGAAAAGTATATCTTTACCTGTTGAGGCTTGTGATCAAATGATACAGGTATTGCATTTCCACGTGAATCGCACATCACTCCACGAGAGTCTCCAACATTGGCAACAATAAGATAGTTGTCTTCCAGGACAGCGATAAGAGCAGTAGTACCCGCAACATTCATGGACCGTTTTGCAGCCTCAACAAGCAGCCTGTCAGCCGCCAGAACCTCATCTGTGAGTAGTTTACCAAAATTGATTTTACCCTTATCAACATAGCTTGATAGTGGTATATTCACATTTTTCACAGGTTTAGTTAGTTTAACTTCTCTAGTTACTATAGGCCTTGATTTTGAAAGTTGTGCCAGTAGTTGAGGATCAGTTATTTCCTTTTTTGAAGTATCCTCTGCAGTACTTGCTGATTTTTTGAAACTAGTCTTTCTCTCAACGCTAAGGTTTGGTTCTGGCTCCTTCTGTTTAAGTTCTTCAGGTGTTTCTTTAAGAGGGGTAATAATCTTCCCTTCTTTATAAGCACTTAGTTCCACCACTTTGTTGTGAAGATTTTGTATAAGGTGTTCTTTCGCGTAATTAGCTGCAAATTCTCCACCGTGTCCATCAAAAATTGCAAACAAAGATATACCAGTGTTATTTATGTTTTCATTAATAATAAACTTATCTTCCATATGCATCCTTCGTCCTTTAATAGCGTAAACTGCACTAAGCGTACCCTTCAACTCCCAGCTCTGCTTGTCGGCTTCTGAACCCTCCAAAAGCTTCATTCTTTGGACTGCATTCATAGGATTCATGGCCTGCGATAACCTGCTTAGCAAGGTGCGACTCCATAGTTCAATAGTTTGAATGTACATGACGAATATAATTATACCCAACGTAAATATCACCACTTCTGATCGTAGTAAATAAAGACGCACCATTTTCCATAAATAGCTCACGGGAGTGTCTAACGCAACACCGCTAGTAAAACGTGAAAATATCTTCATTAACGAAAGATATGTTTGATGTAGCACTCTGTCTTCTAATTCGTCTTCCATAGCCTTAGCAAATCAATGAAAGTTCAAGCGATAAAATTGTTTTTCACAAAAAATATCACAACTTAACTGCCAACTTCTGTCTTTTTTTGCTACCTAAATCTAAATAACGATACGGATTACGACGAGTTCGTCGAATCTCGCTCGCTTGACTTTTGATTTGACGGTTATCTGGATATAGGGATATTTTTAAGACAGTTGTGACAATGACGTTTACGTCTGACAGTAACCATAGAGACATTTAAATAACAAAATGTGTGCACGGCAAAGATTATAAAAGTGTAAGTTCGCGGTCTTATAATTTAACCTTGTTGAAAAGTAACAGAACGATCACAATTTTATTATTATCGCGTTAATTATGTGGGAAAGGCGAGGCCATGTCCAGCAGGGACCAACCCAAAAGATACAAAGGGATAATAATAATGGATATTAAATAAAAATACTCAAGATATTATTATAAATGTATTAAAACAGCAAAATTGAGATTACAGTTTAGTAAAGATACGAAAATCTTTATTTTGTGCATAAGCATCATAATGTAATACTACAAGTTTAGTGTACAGTACTATACACTTTACGGCGTATATATAATATAATAAGGCGTAAATTAGTAAAGGTTATAGAGAATCTTATTAACCCTTTAATTTAAGTACAAAAAACAAATGTGAAACATACATATTTTTTCGGTAATTGTTTGGTAAGCAGTTTCTACCAACACACACCGGTCAACGATATTCGTGTAGGCAATGCCAGTAGATGAAACAGTCTCCAAAATACTTTTACTTATGTCGTATTAAGTGAGTAATTAATAGCAAAACTATGGAATGAATGAATTATTTACTTCACAGATACCTAAGCAAAGTTACATAAAAATAAATTAACTGAAATAGGAGTATTAAATTTCAAATTATACTTACAGCAGAATTAAAACTTATGAAGCCTACTAACAAATAAATAAAACGGACATAAACCTTTTAACATAAATTTGAACAATAAAAATACAATAATATTTGTTTTAACCCTTAGCTACTAGCGACAGAAATTTAAGATTGTGGAGATCGCTAAAACCATAAACAACAAAATGATGGAATATTTATGAAGAATAATAATCAGGTACTCTTACTGTCTACATAAAATAAATAATTACAAGGGCTCAAATAATGGGTACATTGTGTGTCGAATATAATTGCGATTTGGTACATGATAAGTTTTTCTCTTATACAAACAACCAGATAATTGTAATGATGAAGGTACATACCAATTAAATTAATAATACATAATTGAAAACATTAACTTTCATTTGGAAAGTGACAAAAAAAATTGATGTTTAAAACAACATAATGTTTTAAACATAATTTTTACCAGGTTTTCATAATATATGTATAGAATAATTACAGAAACTAAAAAATAACAAATAAACATAAATAATATTTAATTTCATAACTTATGCAAATATTAAAGTTTTAAAGATAATTTTATAAACGTAGGAAATGTTAAAAAAAACCCTTCTGGATAGAAGGGTTTTTTATCTCCTCGCGTAAGTATTAAGTTTGCAAAAGTTTAAAATTAACTTCAAATAAGATAGACCACATAACAGTGTTGATTATTTTGAATCAACATGCAATTTGAGCAGACATTAGGATATAAATAATCACTGTATACAACAGACAGAATACATGTAATGTTACAGTACAAAGATATAAAAATGACAAGTTACCTACTGGCACTTTAAGAGCATGGTGTACTATACTTTAAATTTGGCTCATCTATGCGTCCATTTTTGGTATGTTGTTTAAAATTTACCAGTCCCATTATAAAATTATTATATAGAAAGGAGATTGTCATTCATCTTTTATTAAAAAGTTTTAGGATAGTTTCATAATACTTTTACAGCTTTTTAAGGAATAAATATTATCTAAATTTAGCAACTACTATCATAAACAGTTCACTACATTATAAAAGGTATTTTTATCACAAAAGAAAGTGCTTATAATTTATTATGTGCACAAGATCTAATTTTGGCAGGCTTCACTCTTGATATCCAATTCCTAAAGGCCAATGTTAGGTAACAATAATAGGATGGAGGATTGTAATTGACTGGTAATGCAAATCAGCTTTTAGCTCTATATTTTGTTGGTTCAAGTGCATTATTTAAAGTATTGGAATATTGATAAACTTTGATAGTCGTTCCTTCGTTTCGACGACACAAAAAAAAAAACTAACCGCTCTAGTATTTAGCTTCTTAAAAAATTGCATCAAAATCTTAGTTTCTAGTCAGAATTAAGAAATAACGGAATATATTTTTATTTCATTAACATTATACTGTAGCTGTTATAAAACAAAAACTTATTGAGGTAGATCCTGGAATTAGTCTTGATTTATCGGACTTGTAAATTATTGTTTGTGCACTCGTTTTCATATGGTCATGAGATTACTGTGGCAAAAAGTGCAATAAAATTAGTTAAAAAGTTGTGTCTTAATACTTCATATGTGTAAAATGTCATGTTATTTTAATACTTAACGTTTTTAGGATAATACCAAATCTTCTGTATTGTTTGGTTTAGTGTAGGTGCCTGGAAAAGAAACCTAATATATTTTAAACCCTTCAAATGGCTATCCATGCTCTGTTTGTGTTTGTGATTAACACAACAGGTGCAATTATTATTCTCACTAATTTCCCAGATCTTGACTATCACACCCATATCATCTCGTTGTTATCTCCATACGTTACAGTCCATTTTGACGTCTGTTGGAACCCGAAATGACACCAAAATCGTAATCTTTATACCTACACCTTTCCAAAAATCCCTCGCCCTCCCAAAATTAATCTAGCTATAATCTTTTTATATAAATTGATTAATACAGGTTTACAGTGTTTTTCGAAATATTAGGTACAGAGCTAGCTAGCTTGTAGTTTAGCTACAAGTTCGCAGTCACCAACAGCTTTTTTCAAGCATGTCCTGTAATCCAGCACGCCGAGCCTAGGAGAGCTTGTAGCAAGTCGTATTATAATAGATTAAATTTATATAATACTCTTCTAGAAATCCGTCTTCCCTATGTAAGTAACGTCCTTTAAACACGGTGAATAGGTATGACAATGTACCTCAAATTGGGGATGTGTTTCAAGCATTGCTAGATTCCAGTTCGACGCCAGTGACGGTGGTGCTAAGATTTCCGTTGACGAGGATATCCTGCAGCGGCTGCCCGAGGACGCTAGACAGGGAGTCGCTCAACTTGAAATAGTTAGTTTCGAGAGCCTCTTGGTACGATACTTGGTCGGAGCTGATGAGCTTCGCGTTCAGTTGCAACGCCGCGTGGCATACAGTGAGGAATTCCCTGCGAATAGAGTTTATTTATTACAATAAGGATGTATAGTTATTTA
>DWQK01003978.1:0-10945 GCA_018231225.1 Noctuana stator
AGTGTCACAAGATTATGACATGTCGTATATGCAACCAGCATTATAAGGAGGTTTGAGTTTTTGCTCTTCCAACATAGACTTTTAGTTTATTAAGCTTTAACACAACGGATCGTCTATTTATTTCTTTAAAAATAAATTCAGTAGCTAGGTATTAAATAATGAACCCGTGTTTCGTAAAACTACTTAGATTCTAACCTATTCGTGCGCTACGTTTGACTGTTACTTAACGTCAACTAGCGATGATAGCATAGTACCAACATCTGCTACTTGAAGTAATTTTGCAACATAATTTAATGTTACCTTCAGAAAGCACGGCTTATTTCCTGTTAATACAGTGTTTCGCGGCGAGCTGGATAGAGTCGTCAGCGGCGTAGCGCAGACAAAGGCAGCTGTGATGATCTCCGCTCTCCGCCTCACCGCCGCCGCCGATACACTCATTATGCACCATTATTCAACAGCGCACCTCAAACTTTTAGGATTAAGATGAAAACATCTTATGAGTGTAAAAACCTCTTTTTTACCGCGGGGAAATCTATCTTAATTGGAAAATCCTGTAAACTGGAGCACTATTCTTACAGAGTAAACCAACCCAAACTACGTTTGTACCACTGCGAACTGTGTTGCCAAACTGTGTTATTTCTGAATCTGAATGTATTTAACTTGTATGTGTAAATGTGGCTAGTCTCTTGGGAACTTTACCACGAGACAGCGGTTTGGACCCATTATTTTATCATTAGTTTTTTAATATCAATTAATTTTTTTTCTTGTATTTTCACTTATTTTAATTTTAATTTTTAACTTAGCGCATTGTATATGTTCGTACCACGAATATGTCTAAAATGAGACCCATAATGGTTTCTTAAGAAAATTTGAGGATCGCAGGTTTAAGCTTGTCTGATTAACTCGTCGGCGAGCGCGGGGTGCGGGTCTGGGCGCAGTCTATATCATTTCGTTTCCACTACCTTTTTTCTTTTTCTTTCCTTTTCATTCGCAAATCCCTTATGCGAGCTGTGAATTTTATATAACAAGAAAGAAAAGACTTTTATTGAGAAGTTGTTGCTGCTTTATTGCAATATAATACCTACACATGAGTAAGTAATTAATAAAACTTTAATTAAATATGTAATATTATTTTAATAACTTATTAACTCATAAGTTTTTTAATAGCTAGCAATGCCACTAGATAGCCACTAAAATATCTAATGATATAAAAATAGTAATGTCCACGTTACGAGTAATGTGGACTACCTAAGTTCATAAGTTAGTATAGGATTAAAATGTTCGTGATTCCAAATAACACATTTTTAAATTAAATTAACAGCATACGATTCATATTCCATGATGACTAAATATTAAATGTGTTAATCAAATATTAATTTATTTCGAAGGATTATAAAAACAAAAAAACGCAGCGTTGAGACGTTGATTCGTCACACTCATATCCATAATACGGTGTCTGTAATTAAAATACAATCGCGTAGAATATTTTTTCCTGCCCTTCATATGAGGCTTTCGGTACGTGTTCCATAGATGACTAAAAGGTTAGGGTAGTCAAAGTTCGGTTAGGTCAAAATGATGGTTGCTAACTTAATCTGAAATCCACTTAAGTAGAGATTTTATTGTAAGCACTCAAAGTGTCTTAAAGTTTAAAATTTAAAAATAAATTAATATTTTTTAAAATAATAATATATCCAATTTAAAAAAAATAATATTAATTTAACAGTAAAATAAAATAAATGTGAGCTGTTTACAAGCAGCCGGCATGCGTGTTTTTATAAAATTAAAAAACAACTTTACTCGCTTTTCTTTGTTGATGGAGCAACACTCCTGCAAGATGTGGGAGGCAAAAGTCTACACCCACTTCGAAACACACGTGTTCCGGATGTCGACCTCTTAGAAATTGTATTTTTTTGTAACATAATGAATACTGTGGTAGCAATTAAGTAAAACTTTTAAAGTTGAGACGAAGTAGTCTGTTGGAAAAAAATTATTTTGTCGAAAAAGCCTTGTGTAAAGAATTATTTTAACACCCTTATTAATATTATAGAGAAGGTAATTAACGTAAAAAATTTAATGGATAACAAATAAAATTGTTTATAATAAGTTTCTAAAAAGAAATACCAATAAGTCATAACAGAAAATACTTAATATGAATTACGAGTAGGTACTGTTATGAATCAAAAATGTATTTTTCATGATTTCCTATTTTCTATAATGTCACTGTATAAGATCCTTCCTGGTAAGATCATATTAAATATATACTTTACACGTATTAGAATATATTAGAATAGCGAACACAAAAAACATTTGGTAGAGTGAAGAAACAGTAATATTGTGTACGCTGGACGAATAGAAAGCTCGCGTGACGACATTTCATCCGATACTCGACGTTTATTGCAGGAAACTGAGAATTTATCCGATACAGTGTAATTCTGTGTAATCTTCGTTTTTTGAGGCCGTTCGATTTGTGGTGGCGATAATGGAGTCGTGTCCCCGGAACTGGTTCTATAATAGGGTAACCAAAATACCGATTCCATTCAGGGACAATTTAATAATTATATCATTACAGTTTAAGGTGGCAGAACTTGTACAATTCACCTGACACCATTGGCACTCTCTTAACCTGTCCACGTTAGTTTGGAAGTGTGGATGCCGGAGACATATTATTTGAGGCAATCATTTTAGTTCTCACGAGGAGCATCACATTCACAAATAGGCTATTTTTCTATTTGAGGTTAAGATGAGATGCGAATCAGGTGGCCCTTTTTTATCGATTTCAAAAAGAAGGAGGTTCTATGTTCGGGTGAATGTTTTTTTATTTTTTGAGTATGTTGGTTAAAGTTGTGTAAAAAAACTATCGAGACATTCTAGTGAAGCGTTGGTAACTTGGCACCCCTACGCTGGCCGCTTGTTAGCGCCGATGAAGTTGTTATACGCGACGAGTCTCGCCTTCGCCGTTTTTGTTATTACACGCCCTTTCATCCGCCGATTGCATCCGTTGCACCGATCGCAGATATAAAATCTAAAGCCTGCTTCGATTTTCAATACGCGCGGCCCGAGGATTTATAAAAAGTTACGCTACGCTGGTAACAATAAAAAATTCACACTACGATAAAAAATTATTTGCTTTGTTTTAACTCGTCACTCGTTAACTCGAAAGTTGTAAAATTGTATATAAGTATCTCATATATTATAATTAAACCACATAATGTTTGGGAAAACGTATTATGAATATCAATTACAATCAGCAAAAAGCATATTTAAGAAAAGAAATTTGTAATGAGTTTAACTACCTAAGTATATATATACCTACATATATTTATTATTTAATATATGTTATCATATTAACGATATGATATCGTATCAAAGAGAATCACCCTAAGAAAATATGTGTCTATGAATTCAATTCAAATACCAAGTAATAAAAAACGAAGTTCGATCGAAAAGAATCAAAAAAATCGTTAGAACAAGTCGTCTTAATGAATCGTTAATCAATGTCTGTGATTAACATGTCGGGAGTGATTGTATCGACGATTGGTTCAGCAAGTAAAAATAACAGGAGACGTAGCTTTGTATACGCTTAAACGGAGTAGATGTAATGTTTAGTTGCTTATTGCTTTAATTTTTTTAACTGTACACCGTAATGATAGACTTGATACGAGTATTACGTAGTTATACTATTATATTGTTATTTGGTAAAGAAAGGTATGTATAAGCTACTCTTATGCACCTAAATTTGATGTGGTTTTCCACTGTTTAACTTTTTTTTATATTAGTGCAGTTAACTTTAGTTAATTGGATTCCTATAGAAACAGTGTTCTGAAGACGCGATTAAAACTTATGGTATTAATAACATTAAATAGAGAATATGTTGAGAAATTGTTCGTCGTTTATTTAATAGTTTTAGTAGTTCCTTTTCAGAAGTACATAAACAAGCCTGTGGTCAGGTTCAGGTTCAACGCTCGACATTCGCGCCGAGCCCCGAACGCAATTATCTTGCTTTCTCACATTCTCTACATTTCATCCATTGCAATAATTGTTCATGAGACCGTCTAAGGCTAAAGAAAATTAAATTAAATCGTTTCTTTAAGATTACTTTCATCGGGATTAGAATATTTTAATATTTATTGGGCTACAAAAATACTTATCCGATGAAAATTGTCATATCTATGCAGCATTTTGTACCACAATTTTGTATGGATATAATAAAGTGTTAAATATTAGATAGCGTATTAAAATAAATTCACTAACTGGAATTTACTAAACGACATCACAATTAAGTGAAAGGACTTACATAAACCTTAAAGTATTGTCTAAAATACTACGCACAAACTTACTTATTGGAGTCTCCGTGTTAATTGGGTTTTATTTAATTACTGTTATGTTATAAAAGTAGTATGTAAAAAGCTAGCCGAGCTGTTGTGAAATATACAAATGCATTCACATTTACCTCGCTAAAGAATATCAACGGTTCGGAGATATTATCAGTACAGATTAACTCGACACTCGACAGCGATTACTTTGCACTGTCGTGTGGTAAAGTGTGTTCATAAATAAAAATGTAATAAGAATACTGCCTACTGTTTATTATAATTCTAATGTTGCAAGATAAGACTTTAAGATTTTTTAGTTTATTAGATAAATAAATGTACCTATGCATAATGTATTCATGTTTACTTTTATTATCCTCTTACTTTTAATATGCCCAAATATGTATAGTGAAATGCAGAAATGTATAAGGGTATTTAATAGAAAGCTTTTACAAACGTACAACATTTAATTTGCAATTAAAATATTTTAAAAGTTCACTGAACTTTATTAATTATCACTTAAATCGGTGAGAGCTCATGCACCTGCTATGTTTTGTTTTCTAATTACATTTATGCTTGCGTAAAAATACATAGTAAAGTACTTTTAATATTGCATAGCCTTAAAACACGAACAGAATTTTATAGCCTTTACTTAGGCATGCTATTGGATAATACTGCAGCTTGTAAGGCCCAATACATTACATAAATAAGTAAGTGTCAGGTTGATCAATAAAGCGCAGAATATATACTAGATTACTAGATCATAAACAGTAGTGATAAGAAATTGTGTAATGTAATTTGCATTTTTTTTAACTCATAATAGCAGCTTGAGACTAAATACAAAGATTATACAAACATTAAGTGGGATGCCAACGCGTTGAAGTCTTTTATATTACAAGTGTAAAACGCGGAAGAAACAATAAATTTTGAAACGAAGTTTTACACAAATTTAGAATAATTTACTTATTCAATGTTATTACTAAAATTGTACCAATAAAAATAATACTAATATTACTAAATTTGCTGCCGTAAGAGAAATATAAAATGAGTATGGTAACAATAGATTTCTGAAAAGTAACATTATACCTACAGGATATATTACTTGCATAATGTGTATCTCTAGATTTATTAACTATTTCTTTAAAGCTATCGTTGCATATTTACTATCAGCTTATCTATTCGAAGTTACAATACATTGTTAGGGAATTGCTTGTATAAATTGTGATTTTCTTACAATAATCTTTAGATATTATTATAAGAATATGCGGACATACGAGTAAAGATTGACATGCACTGTTCACCGTAACATAAAAGTGTGCTGTCATATCGCTACAGGTAGCTGTGGTACGTTGCCATCTGACATGGAATTACTCCGTGTTTTATTGAGCGTGATGACTGATCGGCACGATTCGTATACACTATACATGATTGATGTTAGCCCTATGTGA
Source organism: Noctuana stator (assembly GCA_018231225.1). Lineage (NCBI taxonomy): Eukaryota > Metazoa > Arthropoda > Insecta > Lepidoptera > Hesperiidae > Noctuana > Noctuana stator. The sequence goes on from DWQK01003978.1 coordinate 5,759, forward strand.
AAGTATTTTTGTCTGGTTGAAAGAAGTTGATGTATTAGGTACTTATTCTGTGATTGCCTTATCTTCTACGTGTAGATATCTTTTTGGTTTGCATATACTAACCTGTCAAGAGAAAAATCTTTTTAAGCTCAGATTTGAAATTGAAACGTGTATAAAGTATATAATTATATTATATAATAATGCGATATATGGAAGTAATATACTGGCTCTACTTACAAGTGGGTACTTATTAATTTTATTTAAGAAAATTAAATGAAGATCAAAATAGGTTCATATAAATTTGAAAAATCGTTAATCGAGGGCACGACCGTGCATTAGTCCGAATGCTTCTGACAAAGAAAACGTTACAATTATAAATTTTTTTCAATTATTAATTTACTGCACTACTTAATTAAGAAATGTAAACCTGAATTCCAAGTTAAATCTCATGATAAATGCTCTTACGCTTCAAGTCATTCGTAAACTATACTTATTTATCCGAAACGTATTTATTTGTATCTGACAGGAACTTGAGAGAAATAAATAAAAGTCTTGACTAAATAATAAAAATAAAACTTACGGCTTACTATCCCCGGTAAGATTTCCTATGGAGTTGGGACACAAAGGTGAAAGAGATGGTCGTAAGATTACAGAGTGTGGGAATGAGATAGCTTATACAGAACCACGTGACACCTGCCGGCCGCCAAATGAAGATATCGCAGCTGGATGCGAGAGGATCATGAACAGACGTACCCAACCTTTTTTAAGTCTATTTTTTTTACCAGATTCAACATTTAATTTATAAAATGTTCTATTAATGCATCGTACTAATATATTAACAATAAGTTTTATTTTTTGTCGTTGTTAAGACATGCCATACAAGAACTTAAAATTGTATTTTTTTTTTATTTTAGCAAAACACATTTATTCCGTAAAAAGACCTTGACATTCGTAAAAAGACCTTGACATGGTGATGATTTTTTTTCTTAGTGAGATTTGTTATTATAAAATACACACTTCCATAAAAACAAATAAACAGACGTTAAGTAGATGCATAGTAGTATAAAACCAGTTACTCCAATGTTAAATTAAATACTGGGTATTTAAAAATAATGAACACTTAATAAAGTATTAAGTTCAATAACCTTATGGTGGTAGTTCCAAGGTAAGAGTCTCATGAAAAACATCATTACTTACATCCTGTTAATGATAGTTACGCAAAATAAATACATCTGTCTATATAAAACTAGATGTTACCAAATGTTATCTTAATAAAAATGTTTCAAGCACCTTATACAGTATGGAGTTGTCTACAAACGCTACCTCGGTGCTAGAGCTGTAGAGCCTCCATGTTGAACAAAAAGGCCGACCTTACAAGATTACGTTATAACTGGTTGTTAAATATTCATACCTAAGTAGGTACCTACTAATTTTTTTATTGTCTATAAGTAGCAAACTAGGATGCAGGCTGAATGATATTAAGTGGTCATTACCTACTATCCTTTTACTCCCACGTCCAACCACATATAAGAGAGGTCCTATCTGAAGTCGTACGTGGAGGCGTTGCTACTCATGAGGGTCGCCTCATATAACGTATCTTTCCAACCTCCGGTTCTATTTCCAATTAAAGATACCCTTGTACTGTTTTAGTATTTACAACAGTTATTCTGCTGTTCATTAAAAATCAATGCTAAGTAACGTCATAATACTAACACGATGATTCTTTCGCAACATCAGGGGATAAGGTATGAAATGAAAAATTAAAATTTATACATACATTCCTACAATGTGCAAGTGTAAGTGGACTAAAAAATGAGTAAGATCTTATTTTATTTATTAATCAAATATATGCTAACGAGTTACGAGTAAACTAGAAGAAAAAACAAAGATTTGCTTTAAGAAACGGGAGCTGTCATCGTAACAGGTGAACCTGAATCGTATGCACCTCAACAAATTATCATGCTATCACCAATTTGAACCTTATCTCCATTAAAATACGGTGCATTTACAAAAAAAAATCTTGTCAGCATCAGAAAATATGCATGTGTTTGGTAAGTTTACTTTAAACAGTACTAAGTAAATATTTGTAATGAAACGTTGAGTCAAACAGTCACGTAATCTTTGTAATGTTAGGTTAGGCCTCTGCATATTATCTGTTGCAATGCCAAGATTTTTAATACTGTGTAAAAATTGCCAAGTTAATTTCTCTTTTAAAGTCGTAATAAAAAGTTACAATTTGTTTAGATGAAGGTACCATTTTATTCAATTTTTTTTATGACCTTATAATTAATGAAGTATATGTATTTCGCTTGCTTGCATTTTATAGATTGTTTTTGCTTTCAACCAAATAATCGTAGAGCCATAATAATATTGTGACCGAGCGAAATAAATAATTGGTATGTTACCTTGATTGGAAGCAAAAAAACTTATAGCTCGATGTTGTTATTTAATAACATCTGTAGTCGTAAGTAGTTTTGAATTTTAGACGTTAACGTTTCGTCATGGTAGCAACTACACGTTGTGATTATATACTCTTTGGTACCCTACATTAAGTCCTTTTAAAGTAGGTATGTGTGTCAATTTGTTTCAATTTGATATGCCTTGGTGAACTTGTATTAATATCGTAAAATTTGTTTTTATTTTCAACGTACAACATTTGCATAAAATGCGATGACTGATAATATCATAAGCTTATCGAGATTAAATAACTTTCTGCTTAGGTGACCAAATTGATAACTTAGAAATAAAATATTAGTTTTGGCTGTATTTCTTTCTTTATAGTTATTTTCGTAACATTTTTAATACCTTAAAACTAAAGTATCTATTTGGGATAATTGCATCTTGAAGATGTAAGTTTTTATGCCAGCACGTGTCGTAACAATACTAGATACAGTAGGTATAAAGAAGATAATAGACAATACTGTTTCTCAACTTATTATTGGTTATAATTTGGTCATAATTATTTACTTATTATTAGATACAAACGATTTTTAAACACTCTGGTCGATTGCTTGGTAGTATAAGGTGTCGACCAACAGGTAAAAATTGATGATTTTCTTACGGTACGTGTTAAAGTTTTTGTCGCTGCTACAAATAATACGGACCCAAAACAACGACTGGACAGCGGCATGATTTATAAGTTAAGATAGTCTACGTCAACCGTGTACAACAAGACATTATAAAAACTAAAAAAAAACGAATCAATAATAATTTACAATTCAAAATGACTATTTTTGGTTCTGTACCTACTTACACGAACTGACGTACCAATAAAAATATTAAAATAATGACACAGTTATTAACTATAGTTAATGCGTCTGTAATATCATGCAAAAGTTTTAAAGATAGAATACTCGTACCTAACCACTTTTGAACACCATTACCTACATACGCATAGAGTCAGATACACTTATAATTATTAGCATTAGGCATACGTATTATAAACAATGAGTGCAACATCTTTGTTGGATAAGTTAACTCGGTAAGTATTTGACTATTCGGTTATTATTATTACTTATTAGTTATTACTTAATAAATATACATTATTTTTTTATAATGTTATTAAACGATATTAAACGTAAAAGAACATTCCGAAGGAAAAAATCCTGCAGTAAATTTTATTTAGTACTTAACTGTAACACGCCTTTATAAAATCATTTATTGGTGTCGTATTCCACTTTACTATACTATACTACATTTTATCTATAGCAATAGTCTGCAACGTTAGAGCAGGACATAGCTAATCTCAATAAGATTATAGCAGGAAATAAGGAACGTGAGAATTATATAAATTAAGCCCCCATCCCTTGCCCCGCACCTCTTCATCTCGTGCTCGATAATTGAGACGTCAATTTTTTCGACCGACTCGACCGAACCGCTTTTTGAATATTTATAACGTGAGCGGTCAGTAATTTAAGTTTACTTCTCGTTATCTCACAGCCTTTATCTAACTCGGTTCGACGTCGGCTCGTAACGATTAATGTGGATTCCGAAGAGTTCTATTAAAAAAAAATTTACCGAAACCTCTGGTGATTTTTTAAGAAATCTTGACGCATGTTGTCTCTTTTGTAGATACCTACGTTAATTTATGTGTTTACTTTTGTTTTAACCTTTTTTACGATTGATAGGTATTTTATAGATTAATTTCTTTAATTTTCTGACTACCTTTTATAATAAGAGTCTGCCTTATTTGCCATCGCGGAGTACGAATGTAGGTGTTGGTTAAGTTATGAATTCAGAAATTTTACTAAATTTTCTAGCATTTTCCTTAATCATTTAATCAATGTAAGATTTAATGGATAGGTACATAATCTACACTTACCTACCCTAACAATAATGTATCAGTGAAAAGATGTAGAGACATCGTAAACTTTTGAATTTAAGAATAAAGGAAGCATAGAAATCCTTCTAAACGTCGATCTATAAAATTTTATGTACCAAATGGCAAGAGTAATCCTGCCTTTTACTTTATGCAACACGAACTTAGCAGGTACGAGTACGGACGGACATTAAATCATTCCGAACAACGCCAATTCAAAAGTTTTTTTACAATCTATCATTAAGTCTTGCTTCACAAAATGAATAGGTGACGTCCATAACAAAAACTCTTTTCAGAGTCATCGTGCACAATTAAGACGTCAATCAGACTTACCATGATGGGGCCTTTGTTGCATTTCCATGGGTTTTGAATGTAATGCACATTGAACGGTCTTTCAAACCAAAAAGTCGCGAGTTGTAAAGTAGGTAGGTGCCTAAGGAGCTTTGTGACAGCAAATGAACCGGTAAATTTGGGCTACTGATTTTTGGGGACTATTAATCATCTGCCTATATTGTCAACATTAAAGGACTGAAAATTATTCGGAGGAGTTAGGTTGAAAATACATATTTGGCGAAAACTTTGCTGATATACCTATAGCAATAGGTATCTAAGTATCTTTTATATTGGTAAATAACATGTTTCTGAAAATCCCTATTACAAAACAACTCAAGAAAAGGCTCTATAACATAGAGTAGACTATAAATGAAGTTATACAAGTTGTACAGCGCCTGTTGATAAAGCTAGTTTAACTGTCTATCAGTTAAAATAATTGTGTGCACGCAGCGGAAGTAAATTTTAGGTTTTAAACATTTAGGTGGTAGAACTTGTATGGTTCGACCGGGGAAGTACCACCGCTGCACCCATGTCTGTCGTGAAGCTAATGAAGCAAT
>DWQK01003979.1:0-10945 GCA_018231225.1 Noctuana stator
GTCTACAATCTACGAAGGCTTTATTCAATCTGTAATGATATCTCATACTTTAGTTCTTTCCGAAATACGTTTCTAATTTATTTTACATAACTTTACTTCAGATAAGAAGTTTCGAAATGAATGGTAGGTACATGATACCTATATTCACAAATTATACTCACTCATCCGCGTTAACCATGTTCCATACGCAGTGATTGCTCAGAATGACAGGGCATTTTACAGATATCGTGCGTTTCACCTAATTAAAATTAATTGCAGATGTTATAACTTATATAAGCGACATGCATAAATATGTGTGGAAATCATTGGTAGCGTTTAAAAGCATGATGCTTCCGTTCCATAAAAACATCATCAAAACAATCGCCTCCAATAAACATCTTAAAGCAAGCATACTTATGGAAATTAGAAAGCTTTACTTTTAAAGAAAAACGACAAAAGCATACAGGTTCAAATGGAATCACAAGCTACGAGTATGTACATTTAAGTAAAACTAGAACTTCGTGATGATTATATAGCAGATAAAAATAAAATAATTGATATCCAATACCGTAAACTAGGCGTGGTTTATGTATCGTACCTTTATAGTGGGATATATTCCATCATACCAAACAATGCATATGGACTTCTTAACAGGTTGAATTTCTTTCACCTCGTCGAATTCTGTGCGATAGAGAACCGTGTATTTGACATCGATCTGCCGAGGCCCCGCTCCCCCTGGTGTAACAGTCATCTTCACTTCGCAGTGGTTAGAAGGCTTTAGGCTGTTCTATTAATAGATAATTAATATGCTCATCTTTAGGAACCGAAATACCAAAAAGCTTTGCATGTAGCTTAAATAAAAAGCAAAATAATAAAACAGTAAATCAAATTAGCTGATTGTAAGCAAAACAGTTACTACGCCATACCATTCAGGACTACATTAAGAAAATCCATATTTATCCATATTTCAGCAAGAGAGTATTTATAGTCGAAAATAAAAAGCGAACATATTTTTAAAATATCGAAGAAAGAAAAAAGAAATTTAAGAAAGTGTAAAGTGTCTGCACTGTTAACACCACTTACAATGGCGGAGTCTATCTCGAACTTTTCGCTGCTATGATCGTCACCCATGCCTTCAGTAAGATGGTACAACTTTGACGTAAAGAAACACGAGCCATAATTGTACAACGTTATGGAGAATGACACGTTGTTATCGACAACTGCATCGTGGAGATTTGTATATTTCGGTAATACCTGCAACAATGTCTTGGTTTTTTATACAAATAATCTGCATGAATTAGTTAGAAGGTCTTCGATAAAAAGGCTTAAGAAGAACAATCGTATGAATAAATTTGGCATTAAGAATAGCGATATTCAATGCTTTTTAGGCTTCCTTGACAACAATATTTATAAAGCTAAGAATTAGAAAAGTATTTCTATGAATCTCATAATAATATATGGAATCTAAAATAAATAACACTCAATAATTAGGTAGGTACCCTTAAATCCGGATACTCCGAAAATCCCAATACGCTTATAAAAACTTCAGTCGGTTCGCCAACTGGTCTGAAAAAGGCAAAGAAAATTTTGTAAGTAGATGTTAAAAGATTGGATTTTTGCATTTTTTAATTAATAAAATAAATGTTAAGAACTTACTTGCCATCAATCAAGCAAATACAAGTACATGTCACAGTCGTTTCATAGACCATGTCAGGAGTTTTTGGAAAGAACCACCAGTGAAAGCGAACTATTTCTCTGGGAGGCAGAATTATGGAGCCAGCATGGTCAGCGCCAAGCCACGAGACGCTGTTCAGGACCCTCATACTGGAAAAGAAATTTATGGCTGTTACATGATCAAAGTCGAATAAAACCCACAACCAGATAGCTCTGTTTTTGACATGCATATTCTTTCGAAATAACATGTAGCGAGCAGTATCATACGAAATGAACTAAACTAAGATAAAATCTAGGTAAAAAAATCACAGATGTATTAAATGAAACCGAATATCTCAACTGTATCTCCATCCGGGTTTGGTTGTGCATATAAGCAGTACAGTAGTTGGTGCACCCAGTGATGGTTGGCTGGAACTCGAACAACGCGTGCGTGGCGGGGTTGAAGCCGTGTGACATTACCTCGACTTGACTGATCTCGGCGTTGCCGCTGAAGCATATTCTTGCCTGCGATGAGTGATTAAAGAATACCATTTTCCTTATATAGATACTAAACTAGACAAACTCTTAAAAACAAATAGACTGACAGAGAAGGCACTCTGTTAAGTTGAATGTAGGAAATTTACAGTTTTGGATATTTTTCCCCGATATTCTTATTAAAGCGAGTATTGATGACGTAAACAGTAAAAACAACATTTATAACATACTGCATCCGACGCGCTTTAGATAGCCTTTAGTGTACATAATCTTTTTAAGAATTGTTACGTATAAAAAGTTGTAGCGATATTATTGACTTACTTTCTGGACCTTATTGATGACTAATTCCCAAGTTTCATAGTAATCTCCAAAAGACTTCGGTTCCAAAGCTACTGACATAATCTGCCATCCACGAGCCGGCACGTACCCGCACATCGGCATTACGATGAAATTACTTTGTAAAAGGTACAACTATTAAATAATTGCTATAAAAATAAAACTTATTCGGTACCTACCTATATAGAAAAGCATCAGTTGATAAGCGATCACCAATATTTCTTTAGTTACATCCGATCTAGTATTCTTCACATACCTACCATTGGGTTCGTCTGGGTAAAGGTTTAGAAATAGCAAAACCTTTGATGAGATCAGGGTTAAGGATCTCCTTACTTAGCTATGTTTAGACTCTTCTTCTTCTCATTCTGAGAGATTCTGGAGATGAAGAACTTGGTGGCCTTTTTGACGTTGTTGGCGTTTATTCAGCATATAAATCATATGTAGCAGCAAATACGCAACAACAGCAATTACTATACTAACTATAATTTATTTATCAGAATTTGCCAACACTGTGCATAAACAGATTTTAAGCCAACAAAATATTTTTATAAGCTATAAAATTTAATAAACATACGTATTGTGTGGTGCTTCGAATTTAAAAAGCATTGGCAATTCAAGTTTATTAGACAGCAAAAAGTTTGTGAATGATGTTCTGGAAGGAACGGTAGGCGGAAGAACAACCTACGGTAAATAAGGTTTTTAAGGTACATTAATATGCAGTAAGTAAACAAAAGCCTATGTCTACTATAGTCTACATTGCATATAAAAAGAGTAAAGCATAAAAACAAGTCAAATCAAGAAAAAAAGGGGACTTAGACACATAAACATAAATAAAATAATTGACCTCCGTGGGACATTCCCAACATGTGCTCCACTCTGTGCAAGGATCCCATGTGTTACCAATACACGGTATTCTAAACCATGTGTGCTTAATTTTTAGCGTATCCGTTTTATTTTCACATTGCTTTTTGTGTTGAAATTCACCACACATCAAAAACCCGTATACTTCATTATGAATTTTGGGCCTACGAGTAAAATACAAAAAGGCTTTAATTGTAAATGATGTTAAGTGGTCTGCAGTGACCTTGTCCTTGAATAAACGTATCCAATTTCAAATAGAAGAGAAGTTTTATAAGTTACCGTGATTTTGTTGTGGTGCAACCACCACACGTGACCATGATTTAGAGTTTATTGTTAAATAGATATTAATGAATGCTTTTCTGCACACCTACCTATATCTAACAGTAAACAAAGTAGATTCATTGGATGGAATAACAGCTGCAATCGGATCTATTAAAAATACGTTGTCTGGATCTGAAATATAAGAAAACACATCGAAACATAACGCGTCTTGATTCTAAAAACAAAGCTAACGATAGCGAAGTTTACGGCATCCGCTTGCTTCAATTTCGTTGGTTTCTTTAAATTGTTCATTAGATAAGTATATTATGTAACGTTATTTAAGAGTGCTACAAAAATCATATATTGTTAAAAGCCTAATCAAACCTGATAACCAACTAATATAGCCCTCTTCCAATTCATGATTCGTGACGCATAACGTCTGCGAAATGTTCAAGGTTACATCACGAACGCTTCCAGTACCAAAATCCAAATATCTCTCAAAGACAGACGCCGATGGTATATAAGGGAATCGGTTCAGGTTATTTTCCATCAGATGAAGAAAACGACTTTTACGCTTCCAGTTCTTTTCAAAAATGTGATTTTGGATATTAAACTTGGAATTTCCTGGTAGAACTACTGCGGCAATTGCGTTCAAAAATAATGGCTCCTTAAAGAGTTTACAGATTGAAAAATAGTATGTACTTAGTACTGATACATTTTTAAATACCAACGACTAAATGAAAATTTTACCTGATTCAAAACTAAACATACTAGTTCAGCAGTATAGATACCAAGTGCTGTGCCAGTAAAATTTATCGTCGTAGTAACACTTTCGAATGCACGGATCACGCCGCAATTACCAGTTGAAATCTAGAAAATAGTGTCGTGAGATCAATTTGTCTTTTTCGCAAAATTGACACGTGCAAATATTGTCTTAGGTAATACCTGAAAAAACCCCTGTCCGTACACAGGCAAAAGCCACTGATATGTTGCATCAATAGCCGATTTATTCACAAGATTTAGTGTTTCTTTTCTATGTTCCGTTTTATTCCTGCATATTCTAAATAACAATTTTCGTTTGTTTAGTTTTATTTGGGGACCTGTAATATATCCTTATTTAAATTAGTATAGTATGAGATACCCGGTAAAAACATATTACTTTTTTTATCGTCTTCGTAAATGTAGGTATTTTAAGTATTAAATAAACTAGGCACCTAAGTACAAGCAAACTTGGTAGACGCACTAAATCAAATTAAATTATTACCAAAACATTTTCCCGTAACAGTTAATCTGTATGTATTGCCAGCTGTATCATCAACTATGAAATACTCTGTAAAAGACTGACAGGGTAAATTGGGCTTGAAGTTTATCTTGACTTCCGCACTATCCAGCGGTTTTATAGGCGTTGTAGTAATTGATATTTTAAAGACTTGGTCCACGTTGTTCAAAATGTACATCAGTGAAACACGATATGTAAGAAATGTCTGAAATATATACACCTACATGCAAACTTATATACTTTTATTCTTTTCACTTCTATTTCTTTTTTACTTTTATTCTTTTTTGAAACTACAATGCAGTTTGTAACCACAATGCAATGCTATTATATTCATCAACCGTTTAGCAACGCATTGAATGTTGGAAGTAGAGGTAGAGGAGTGTGTGTCCGCTCAAGGCAATAAGAGTATTATATTATACAGTAGGTACAGTGTACCGATTGTCGGTTAGGTATTCTATAGCAGATAGGTATTGTACCAACATCCATGTATCATAATTAAAAAACAAGGAACTTACACTGGACGTGTTTTGTATATAAATACATTTCTCGACGCAGTTATCAACGGGTACACAACCGAAATCAACAGTTTCAGTAGCAGACACACATTCTTCTGATAACTTTAACATTTTACTTGATTTTGGTGAAGGTTTATTAATTCTTTGATTCCCTAGAGTACATTATATGATTAATTCAAATTTCAAAACTACGTAGCCAAGCCAACAAGAACAAGCGCAAGCCAAGTAGGTACGATAAATAATTTGTTTTTGCTTAGAATAATTTTTATAGTCTATGGCAGTAAGTAGCCTAAGGTGTCAAATCGTCTGTATTAGTCTATGTACCATACCTATATTTTATTACCTATGTGCTGTGAAACTTGTCTGTCAATATTGTCAACCTTGTCTTATCAAGAATGTCAAGCTTTTGATTTTGCTAGCCTAACCAGCCAATAGCCAGTAGCGAGAGCAAGTCAGCCCAGCCAGTAATAATAACGTGCTAATTTTAATGAACTAATCGTGGTAGTGTCGTATAGTTTTACAGAAAGAATCACAAAATACGGAAAGCTTTATGTACTACTGTAACATTAAAATCTCATTGTTTACGTGTGTCAATTGTTATTTTACATTAATAAAATTGATGTGTATTTTTTTCTTTCACAAGCAATAATTTGCACTTCCTGCTTGAGATGTTACCTTCGCGTAGATTTCTAATAAATCCGTTGTGTATCTAGTTATACAGGAGTCAGGACTGAGTGTTACGTGCATACTTACGTGATGGATTCAGGCACGGACTGGCTTTGTGAGATCCTTCAGAATGTGCAACTGGAACAATTTTATTTGCCAATAAGAGACCAACTGCAGGTAAATTGTGATCTTGTTCTTGTGACTCGCTCGTGTAATAATGCCTTTATAATAAAATACATTGTTATATTATAAATGTGCGTAAACAAACATTCATGTTTTGCTTTGTTATGGCCGCTTGTATTGCAAATCCTTTTACTTACTGTTCATCATACTGTATCCTAAATTGTAAAGACATACCTAATTGTTAATTAGACCTAAAACAGTTTTGAAATGTAAACATGGTGAATGTCAATATTTAATATAGTTTAATGACATTTGAAAAATGTACATAAGACATGTATTTTTATGATTTCTTTCCATTTTAGATTACGAGACTAGCACACTTTGACTACGTACATGCTGAAGACCTTGAGAGAATTGGCATCAGTAAGCCTGGAGTGCGCAGGCTGTTTGATGCTGTGAGGAAAAAGAAACTGCAACTATGGAATAGAAAGTTCTGGAACAAACTCTTTGGCTCGTCCAGTTCCCTTTCCCGGGAAAAGACTGATATAGCAATAAGACCACCTGTTCAAAGTGAGAATAGAACCACTTGCATAATTTTGGAGAAGGATATATTGTAAGTACTGAAAATTAATTTTAGTTTATTCTAATTACCTAATTCTAATTATCTAAATTTTATCTTGATTTGATAAATAATACTAAACTGTTATTATAAAAAATTTGAAACAGTCATTTGCTTTTGTTTCTACAGACTACATAATGAGTTAGGTAATGGATCATTTGGAGTAGTGAGGAGAGGAGAATGGAAAGTGTCAGAAAACCCTAACAAAATGGTGCCTGTAGCTGTCAAAGTTTTGAAAGCTGACGCATTTACTCAGCCAGGCGTTTATGATGACTTCCGAAGAGAGGTTGAGGCAATGCATAGCTTGAAACATCCAAACCTGATCAAACTGCACGGTGTGGTTTTCCATCCACTTATGATGATTTGTGAACTTGCCAACATGGGAGCTCTACTTGACTATATAAAGGCTCAGAATGGAAAAGTTTCATTAAATTACATATCGAAGTGGTCAGGTCAAGTAGCAGCAGGGATGGCATATTTAGAAAAAAATAGGTTTCTACATCGAGACCTTGCCTGCCGGAACATTTTATTATCTAGTCTAGATTTGGTAAGTAGCTCTTCAAATAATTTTATTAACTGAATAACTAAACATATGAATCTAATACTTTGTGAACCAAAATAATATTAAATCCTCTGGAAAAGAAATATTAAATTTGAATAAGCATGGGCTATTACTACAAGTTGAAAACATACATCCTGTCTTATTACATCTATTACTATTTATACATTGTCAGTGCTCCCGTTTTGTCAAATAATTACACAATTTAATTATAAAAATTGTAACTCTCTCTTGTGCAATCAGAATTACTGGCATCAATGTATTCATTTAAAATAATTCTGTATTAGGTAAAAATTGGTGACTTTGGCTTAATGCGAGCACTACCAGACACAGACGACTGTTATGTAATGAGTGAACGACGGAGAGTGCCTTTTCCGTGGTGCGCTCCTGAATCTCTTCGAACAAGGCAGTTTTCGCATGCTTCTGATGTCTGGATGTTTGCTGTTGCACTGTGGGAGATGTACACCTTTGGCGAAGAACCATGGATAGGTATGTTATTTTATTAAAAAAAAACTAAGTTGATTTTTATCTTCAAAAATAAAAAAAAAAACAGTCTTCTTTAGGTGTTATTTTAATGTTTGTTTACAACGTGATAACAATGTTCATAATGTTATATTTATACACAATCTGTTTGTTAATTAAGGATAATGAAAGGAGATTAATTATTAATGCCTATAATATTACCTATGTATCATACTTCAAAATCAATAAACAATAATATTTTTTCTTATTGTTTATCTCGCATTTTAGCTAACGTTCTTTTGGATCTAAAGTAAAGTCATGATGGGATCAGATATTCTCCATAACTAACTCCTACTTATTTTATTTACAGTAAAATTTAAAAATTTATTATATCTTTTTTCTGTTTTTTATAACAAGGAATGATAAAAATATTTATTTTTGTATCATAAGGTCTGAATGGATCAGAGATTCTGAGGCTAATAATGCGGGAAGGTCAACGACTGGCTGCACCCGCAGCCTGTCCTCCTGATGTGTACATGCTCATGATGCAGTGCTGGGACCTGAATCCCAAAGAGAGGCCTACTTTTGCAGGCATTCAGCGATTCATGGAGACCAACAAGTTTGAAACGTCTGTTGCTGCCTTGAGGTAATTAACTAAGGTTATAGTTGTATTTGTTTATTCTGTACAGAAAAGAAAACAGTACATAAAAAAATGTATGTAGTTGAAATACGTATAAAATGGTATGTTACTAGTTTTTCCATAGTTAATACTTCTTAGTTATATATTAAATGCACTAGAATGTCATAATTGCACTGAATTTATATTAAACTTTTAGATAATAAATATTTTTCTAGTTTTCGAATCCTACAAAATATTTATTGTGAAATGACATAAATATCTGTGCAAATAAAATATTAGAAATATAATTAATTTCAAAGTTCGGAAGTGAAATCGGATTAAATGACAATTCTAACAATTTAAGTTCATTTGCAGCTATAGAAAGCAGGGAGAGATGACAATGGAAATGGGTGATATAATTATTCTCATAGACAAGCGACCAGAGTTGCATTGGTGGAAGGGACAAAACCAAAGAACTTTGGAGGTCGGGATGTTTCCAAGGTAAGGCGTGAATGTTACTGCAGTTATAGGATCTAACTTGGTAGATCTAATCTAGGATCTAACGGTTTGAAACTTTTAATGACATAAATTATTAATTAATATGATTATGTGTGGGATGAAAATAAAAGGGCAGGTTTAGGACATCTTAATATTTATTTTATATTTATATTTACTTATTCCTTTGACCTAGCCCTCGCGCTCTCCACTCACATCCGTCTCACGATCCTCTTATATGTTCTATGCTTACATTCTATATTCAAACACTCGTCATGTTTCTTCTTCATCCATCGTCTTACAAAATAGTTCCCACATATGTATTGATCATTAATTGAAAATTTACCTACATCCTAAGTCATTCAGATAAGACTACCTTTTGTGCTGATTTTATTTATAGGTTCTTTTCAAAATTTTTTCTTGTAATTTATAAATCTACTTACTAATTAAAACTTTGTGTTTGATTAATTTTTACAGCTGCCTTGTGACAGCATTGAAAAACAAGAATGTTCAATCTACTAAGAAATCACAAACACTATCTCCAGGTCATAGTGGTGAGTGCTTTATAAAATATTATAATTTTCATAGTCCATAAATTCATGTGAAGAATAAATGAAGAACTTTCAGGAAGAAATGTTCTATCAGGACAATTTCCTTCACTGAAGAGCAAGTGATAGATCATTAGTTTATAATGTACACATAACTTTAACCCGGACCTAAAGAATGTTTTTTAGCAACATACAATGTATTACCAAAAATCTGTAATCTATACTAATATATAAAGCTGAAGAGTTTGTTTGTTTGAACGCGCTACTCTCAGGAACTACTGGTTGAAAAATTGAAAAATTCTTTTTGTGTTGAATAGACCATTTATCGAGGAAGGTTTTAGGCTATATAACATCACGATGCAACTATTAGTAGCGAAGATATTATGGAAAATGTGAAAAAAACGGGGAAAATTTATCTTATCTTTGAGAGCTTTCATTGCGTGCGCTGCGCAAACGGTTCAAGATACCAAAAATATATGAATGGAAGAATTATTCTCCTTGAAATGATTTAAAAAATGTCTGTGACAGTATATGTCTTATCTTTTAAGATTAACTTCATGCATTACGATTAGTATTCTTAACGCGGGTGAAACTGCGTGGAACAGCTAGTGTTTAAATAAAAGTAAATTTACATGTACAATAATACTATAGTATAATTGATAGTGGTTCAATTCTCAATCTGTAATTCCCCACACGTGCTTGCGTTATTCAATGTTATAAATGATTACATTTATGGCTGCCTCGCCATAGGTACAATTATGTTGGTCGGTCGATATACGTCAATACTCTTGCTTTCGTCAATGGATATATTTATGGTAACAATAATGTAACCGCCTTATAGTTATAGCCAAAATGAAGGTTGTTACGTCATATATGCATCTATTAGGCTTTGAGGGTCTACTGTAGGCTGTTGGTACACCGTGTCAAGGGCGAATTATATACTTTTTCCTTTCGAGGATTTTTCCCCTATCAATTGTCAATCTTTCGAATGTTGTGTCCTTTGCGTGGTAATTCTGTGAGCAATTACTATAAATCAGTTTTACTACTTTAGATTTATTAAACATACTGAATGTATATTGGTATGCCTGCAACCCTTTTTATGTCCCAGTTTTGGGTACGGGTCTCTCCCCACAACAGGGGAAAGCCTGGAGCATCCTCCAACCACGCTGCTCCAATGCGGATTGGTATACTGACTAACATACATTGGTATACTAACAGTTTTTACTAGGACAATGCTTTGTATATATATTGCGTCGTAGGTTCACTATAAGCGCATTAGCATTAAAGTTGTTAATCTATGACTAAGTTAGTGAAAACATGTTTGTAATCTGTTACCTATACTATTAGCTTATATAATGTCGCGTAACGCGGTGAGACGCTGCGGAAAAATGATATCTATAATCTATACTAATATATAAAGCTGAAGAGTTTGTTTGTTTGTTTGAACGCGCTAATCTCTGGAACTACAAGTCGGA
>DWQK01003980.1:0-10943 GCA_018231225.1 Noctuana stator
CTGCCTTACACATATAAATTGCAGCGAGCCATATAACTCGCGTTCGCGAGAAATGCATTCACCGACAATAAAGACATTTCATTGGCCACCATACTGCCTTTATTACCTTATCGGTCTCGGCTCGCATGATGTCACTTGGCTGCAATTTCGCTCCATTTCCATATTTTCCATATTTCTTCGTCAGCTGCGGTCCGTTAAAACCCCATTTGGTGAGGCCGTAGAGAGGCTCATTATGTCCCCGCACGCACGCCGTAATGTAGTTTTTGTTCG
Source organism: Noctuana stator (assembly GCA_018231225.1). Taxonomy (NCBI): domain Eukaryota; kingdom Metazoa; phylum Arthropoda; class Insecta; order Lepidoptera; family Hesperiidae; genus Noctuana; species Noctuana stator. Next base: position 271 of record DWQK01003980.1, read on the forward strand.
ACAGTTTTTGCCGCGCCAGCGCCATGCGCATCTGGGAATGAGTTGCGTACCTAATAGTTCGGAATACCGAGGGGCTACGTGCTTCGCTTATGCCCGCCACTATAATTTATTTCAAGCACTGTACGACCTTCTCTTTTCAACTTACTGAAGTCCACCACGAGGAAGAAAGACAGACACACGGAGGCGGAGGCGTGGTGTTATCGTGCGAGAATGCTGTCGGAACTGGGATCCAAATAAAGTAAGATAAGTCGCTTACACTGTTGGCGTAGAAGCGGCACGTTCGAGAAAAAATGGTCAGATATTGTCCGTATTCATTATGAGTTGTAAAGAGGGTGCGACAGACGATGCAAAAAGTTTGCTCGTTCGCCTCCGAATGTAGCAATTTAGCTCCACATTATTTCTATTGCAATTCATTTCACTGCAGCAATTCCTTCATACGAGATTTATAGCAGGTATTTAAAGAAACCATTACTAAAATGAATTGCTTTATCGTGCATCGTAACTATGGATCTAGATAAGATAGAATTGGCACTTTAATAGAATAGCATTAAGTATTCCAGACAACAATAATTTTATCCTACTCAAGCACTTCAAATAATACGAAGAACTCGTTCATAAGTACGGATACTTCCAGTACGCTCCGGTCAGAACAGCGTAGCAAGTTAATTATGTTCCATTTTCCCAACCACTGAGGTACGTCCGTGGAGACCGGCCGGCCGCTGAGCAATTTTCACTCACATACGAGTACAGCACTGCGCTTAGCTATTTCAAACAGAATAGATCGAGCCGTTCAAGGAGGAATCTACACAGATCCCTATCCGCATCTATCATATCGATGCGTTGGACTTTACGAGGAGGTAATAGAGTCGAATATCAATCGAGCGCACGTGACGGCGAGTACTCCGCCGGGCCTCTGCTAGACCTTTAAGTGGGAATGATAAGGGCAATTTGTCTCGTGCTATTAGGGGCGCCGATACCGAAGGCCGTAACATAAAACATAAAGAGCTGCCCAGCCCCATTACGCCGGTCACACGAGCCACGTTAAGCGGCGATTTCGTGAAAACCTCCGCAATTACCGTCTTACTCTGCGCTAATTATGCATTCTACGCTCGCTCGCTCCGCAAAATGCGAGGTTTTACTACCATTAATGTGCAAGTTATGAGTTTCGTGTGTGTCGCTGAATGTTTATCAATGCCGTATATCATATCGAGTGGTCTAATGCAAGTGGGTCGGTTGACGTTCGTGTGCGGGCGATATGCATTGTGGGTTCGTGGCAATGCTTCGTGCGGCACGTCGATGCGTTCCACTCGATGTAAGCGGCGGTCGCCGAATGTGTGCTTACATTGGAATTAGCATAATGCGATGGTTCTGCGATAAAATTGTCATTGATATAAATCTGTCGATTGATATGGCCATAAGGTTTGATGGCCTTACGAGGTGAATTAAGTACGATTTGTTATTCTGCTGATGTGAGTACCATGAGGCCGCGTGAGGCCGCGCGAGGCCGCGTGAGGCTCTCGGAGGCCAGACAGGCGTCATGGTTCGGGTTTCTAATTTTGTGAATGCGGCCAAACGTAGTACCGGATCCGTAAACTGTACTGTGTATAATTAGATGATATCGGGAACTTAAACCATATCACATTATAACCATAACATCCTTAATTCTTTGTTCCTTATTTTTTATTTAATCTTTATTGATAACTAAATAAGGAAAAGAATAGACAAACTGAACGCTAGCAGGCACTAGGTAGGTGGATGGTAGGTAGCAGTGAAAAGGTTCGGGAGATGTAGCAGGTGTATCAAATGAATGAGAACCGATAGTAGGTATAACGTAGGTTCAAAACTTTAATAAGTAAGACTATACTTATTCAACACAATAAAACTTTCTGAATATACTATTAAAATACATACAATATACAAAAACATGGAAGTACGAGTACATAAAATATGTGTCTATAATGTTTTTGAAGTGTGTGTATTACATTAATGTGCTGAAGAAAAGTTAATGGCAACCCCAGCTATGTAACAATAAATGATATCAAGCATCAATCCCATCCCCCTGAATATCCCTTTACAAGGTCTACGTCCAGCTTTAGCACAGGAAGGAGCGTTATTCTAGCCATCAGAGAGGCGAGGGATCTGATGGCGGCGCATCCGCCCGCTATTGACAAAAACCGAGGCGCGCTTCCGCCGACAGCCCGACATGCGACAGCGGCACTTCACGTCCATAATATATACTCGTAAATTGCACGGGCAATTTACGAGTGCACTACTTAGGCAAGTACTAGAGAAGCGCTTGGGATGTTGTTTCTCTGGGGCATGTCTGAGGTTTTAGCTCCAGAGAGCTTTGCGAGAAATGCGAGCTCTTTGTGCGAGCTACACGTAACTTTACTAACATGCCAGACATGTTAACAAACCAGTGTTACCATTTTTAAGACTTTGCAAAGTGTGATATTTGGGATTTAAGGGAGAATGTACAAGGAAACCACCATTATCAACCGGCACCGAATCCTTTATTATCACACATTTGAGGGTGGAAATCAAAAACAATGTGCAATCACCAAGATTATAATACATATATCACACAAAGCAATGCATCATATTATATGCAGGACCTTAATCTGTACTCTATAAATGCCTTGTCCTATATGACTGACTGACGGTTTAACGAACAGCCTAAGCCGCTGACCGTAGACACCTAAAACTTGGAGGGTGTGTTATTTGTATGACGTAGGCATCCGATAACAAAGGATTTTCCGAAATTCTGCCTTTAAAGAAATGAAATTGGGGACATAGGTTGTATGCGACAACGTGATTCCTTGGTCCAATTAATTATGAAACTCGAATCCACGCGAACATGAGTTTGTGGTTGTACCTCCTTGGGTACTTACTTATTCGGCGCTATACAAGGTACCTGCCTAGGTATTACCTATTATAATTTTTTTCATTATAACGGGCACCGTATGCAGGACTCATAACAATAAACATTTCCTGTTTGCCACCTTCGGAAAGTAATTCGATTAAAGTCGAAAGAATCCGATTAGGTACTGATTGACATGATACTTTGAGAATCATAAATAGCTGAGTATCGTAAATGGAACGTCGGGGTAAAATAATGTTCTACGTTTGTTTGTTATTTACGTTATTTGTTCTGTTGTTTATGTTATTTTGTTTAACTTGTTTATGTTGTTGAGTTTTGTAATTGAGTGCGACCGAGTCATGTTGTTTCTCAAACGTGTTCGAGATTGGATTGGTTTGTTTGAGAACTGACAAGCTGATGTTTACTTTTTATAAAAAATAACATATTATTTACAGTAAAAAAAAGTAAAGGTAGGTACAAATCATAGTTCGTTTTGTTTTTTTTGGTACGAGTATATTATATCATAGTATTTGTGTAATTTGTGTTTCTCGACTGCTACTCAGTGAAGATAAAAAATATTAGTAATAAAGGTTATATATTAGTCCCTTATCAAATACGAGAAGTAAGCCATTAAAAATGTTAAGAGGCCAGCAATAACTGATACCGGACTTATTCTTATTGCCATGATTCACTGGAATGCCATCTGGCGTCATGTTGGTGATGTCCTTGCTGTGAAGTGGCTGTCTAATGTAGTTCTGCGTAGGCTGTTGTGGTCGTAACTTTGGTGTAAAACCCGAAATTTAATGACGTAACACTATTCATGTTTCATTAGAAAAATAACTTTTCGTATAGGTCATATTATATTTAAGGTGATAGGTATTCTTGTGCTCACTGTCATGTCATGGTGATAGTGACCACTCGGTAATTAATATAAACGAAGACTTTGTAAAAGATTTTCATATTTTTTGGTCCCTTAGGCAGCTTTTGAGTACCCAAGGAAATTTAAAACAGTAAATTTCAATGCGTTTTGCACATCAGTACGTGCGTCAGACGTACGTAAGTAAGGTATGATTGCCATTAGAGAAACCATACCTACAACATGCCTACTTCTCACTAGCATGATTACGATTGATGCAATTTTCTATGCCATCGCGTCAACATGACATATCACGTATCACAAGTCATTTGTATGTCAATTTGTGAGGCGATTAACAGATTTCACCGCGAGACAAACTGCTTAACATAATGTTAATGTCCACTTCGTTTATTTAATTTTCTTAATTAAATCAACTGCAAGTTGTTTCTGGGTCATCTCTTGAGACATTTCCGAATAATGTCATGTTATCGCTTGATTAACAGACATGCTTGACTGCCAGCGAGAGGAAATACTTTCTCGTAGAATATTGCATAGGTATTATCTTTGTCATTCTTCAAAAGGTTATCTGGAAGAAACCGCTGATTAGCGATCAGATCGCTTTTTGTACATAAGTGTTTATTTGTACATATTTCAGTTTTATTGTTGCATTCATGTGTGTAATAGTCATAACAATAAAAGTAATACATATTAAAATAAAATATAGACAAAGTAGGTTCATAATATGCGAGCAACTTACACTACATATGGGCATATTATACGATGTTGCCAGAAGTTATTCATTCATTTTATCATCAACCAATCACCGACACACTACAGGGCAGAGGTCTCTTCTCAAACACGAGTATTATAATAATATGTAATGCTAACTATTTATTTATCTTTATTCTTTGCAAGTCTCGCTTAAAGCTTCCGATGAACGGCAGCCTTAATGAAACGCTTTACGAGTACGACTTTCAATGCGGAGATAAGATTAATTTGGCAATATTCGCTAAGTGGCTTACGTCAATCCATAATGTATTACTGTGTATTGCGAATGTTTTAAACTCTTGTTAATCACTTAGAAATTATTGTTATTATATAATTTTTCTCTTGGATAGGTTACCTACAAATATTATTTCTATGCTTGAGGTGCTTGAGTAACTCAATCTCAAATACCTAAAGCAAATACCTTGATATCTAAACATCATAAGAAACGTTTAAAAAGTTCCAAATCTCCTGTATCTAGCCAGGGCGGTATTAAGATTTTTAAAATAGGTAAATAAGCATGTCGCCTTATCGTCGGTGACATTAGGTATGTGACCCACTTCCAGCAGATAACCAGCAAACCACCATCAATCTCCAACGTTCCCGACGAGCGAGATAACGGGACAGCTTCCTGCGACGACGGTAACGACAGAACGATCGCATGTTTTCATGTCACGTGGATTTCTAAGTTCAAATCCTTTATGATTAGATGTTTGTTGATATTTTCAGAATTATTATTATTTCGGCTAAATAAGTCTCTTAGTTACAATCGTCTAATCTATTTTTGAACTAATGTAAGGACTTGACAGTGCTGCCTTGGGTAACTTAATCCAAATAGGAAATTGCCCACGACATAGAGAACTAGCGGCGTGGGGCTGTTAGTCTAAAGCGTTATTTATCTAACATGTCGACTTCGAATCTATCCTACGTTTTCCAACTATTTTCGGAAGATAAATTAATTAGTTATGAATTATTTCCGATGTGTTCTTACTTTATAAGCTTATATTAAGGAACCAGTTGCTTGTTATAACCGTTTGCTTTTACTGTGGCAGAGCTGCAACGGCGATGCCCTGTTTATGAAATCCTGTTCGATAAGGTAACGGAAGGAAAACTTCATTAAAACTGTAGGTAGTTAGAGCAACGTAACCACAGGGGACCCAGGAAGGTATCGAGCTAGATAGTAGGACCTTCCTTTATATATAATTATGTTTGTTTTACCTCTTTGCGTTTAGGTAGGTATATCGTAAGCATGTTATAGTTCATAGCGGTCAGTAAGTCATATTCAACCGACTTCAATAAAGGAGGAGGTTCTTGATTCGACTGCATTTTGTTTATTACATCACATCTTTCAACTGGGTGAACGAATTTTGATAATTATTTTTTATTTGAAACCTGGTGGTTTCGTGTGGTCCAATTTGATCCAGTTCTAAATATGTCATCCATGAGAATAGCATACCTACATGTAAGCTTTAAGTTCGCAACGCGAGTTATAATGATCACGCCCATGGAATAGGACTCATGGAACATTTGAATTGAATGTTGGACATGGGTGACCAAGGATATCAATGACCATTCAACATCAGGTGAAAATCCTGCAAGAACCTTTGTCTAAACATTTATTATAATTAAATTAATAGGTACTAAACTAACGTAACACTGCACAGTGGTACAATCACTTTTAACGTACGATAATTATTTATTAACATCTAAAAGCAACACGCAAGCAATATTACTAGTTAATTTAATTAGTACCTACAATCGCGCACATAAATTTTTATTCAGCGGAACAAGAATTTACAGTAAGTAATTAAATCTTGCTTTCGTAATAAAAAACATTCTCTCCGTAAATTGATTAAAAATGTAATTATTTTTACGGTCGTTTATACCGACCGTGTCGCACATTCACTTTAAAAGAAATACGTCTGAAACAGCTTTTTAAATTATCTTAAGTACTATTACGTACTATGTCAATTAAGATTTCTTTATTTCGCTAATGACGTCTAATAGTTATCTACAGTATTAAAATTTCATGCAGGTATTAAGTACATAAAAGTAACATTAAACGAGTCAGTAGGTAGTAGGTATTCGGAGTTACTGCAGAGAAGTCACTTTATGCTATTCTTACTCTTTTTATCATCTTAAATGTAAAGTAATCCCTGCAACTTCCCCACTACGTCGGAGTACTAACCGCGCCCGAAGTGCTTAACTGTGTGATCGCTTGCGATTCGCACTACCAGCGGGGCGCAGCGTGCTTCGCATAAAGTGTAATAAATATATTTTCTTTCTTCTTTCAAATTGGAAGGGAACCAAGTGACAGCATGTAATTTAAAAGAATGCGACGAAAATCGTCCGTCCTTAATTGTGTCGGTGGGTAGGTCGGTGGAAAAGCAGGTTCCATTAAGAAGCTAATTAAACTGAAAGCCGAATAAATTATTTAAACAGAAACCAGGAATGGAATAACGAGGCCACGAGAATGTTATCTGTATCGATTCATGCAAAACTCTTAATAATGGACCGAATTGTAACATAAAAGTCTAATTAAGCCACCAGCCTGGCCAAAACGTTCCGTAACAATGCAGAACGATCGCTTGATTTGTTTAATTATTTAAAACATCATCATAAACTCTAGCATTTAGAACCAGACAGAGAATAGAAATATAAATTAATCAATTTATTTTTCTTTCGTTGGCAATCGGACCCTGAGATTGTAAAATTATTTTTTACTTTTTAGCTTGATGTCAATTTTAAATTGTGCTTAATAAAATAATGTTATTTATTATTTTGCTACCCGGTATTTCAATTGCAATTTTGAACTTAGAATTCAAAACTCTACAATTCTACATTCTTAATTTTGTATTACGTTGGAAACGGTCAGCCATCAGTTATCGGCGAGTTTCCGCTGCGGCAGTTTGTAAACAACCGCCGTATTGCAACGCAAACCATATCGACATGCCACGTGAGTTTACGAATGTTGTGTCACGATTTTTATGTTATCAAAGTGGTATAGCATTTAAGAATGCTAACAGCTATTAATTCATAACTCAATCGAATTTGTCATTAGAAATACATAATATAGTGGTGGTTACCAGTTTGATTTGTGGGAGGAGTAAACCAATGTCTATAATTTTGTATAGGTAGGTATAAATACTTGATATGAATTTAGATTTACATTCCCGATCTAGTTATTACAAATAGAATTTAATTGTATATGACAACATAACTTATAGTACTCAGAGTTTTTATCGATAAAACTATAAGAAAAAATTGTTTTGCATTTATTGTCAAACAGTGTGTCCACACCCCAATTCTACGGGCGATTAGTGACGCGAACAGAATTACGACGACATCGCGATATCGATACGCAACCGACGAGTCTCGGACAGGCGGACGTGTGGATATGCGTACCTAGAAAGTGCGCAAGTGTAGCGCAGGCACGTTTGAGTCGTGCTTCGATTAAATTTAATTAAAATATTACAATGCACGAGTACATTGATAGACTCCATCGCAGGCCGATGCTTCGTGGAGTTTGATTTGGCACGTATTTGAGGCCTGTATTAATTATTAACGTTATAGATTACAATACTGAAATATCATTTTTTTTATATTTCTTTGTTTGCTTTTGTTTATTTGATTCCTGTTATGCCTTTAAAGAGGGTTAAGGATTAGGTACTAGAACAGTCAACAGAAATAGTTCTTAAATGTAAGCACGAATACAATATGTAAGTACATAAAGGTGAGGAAAAAATTCATTTTGTGATATTGGTGCCTTCAACAAAATAGTAGTATTCATTACTAAGGTCATGTGTTTTAATTATTTCACAAACCGCCACATGAAGACCAAATGTTATTAATAACAATGTAAATATATTCAGTTACTGAACCATGAACGAACTACAAAATAAACGTTGTATGTATGTGGGTATGTAAAGAAATCGATTTAGAAACAACATTGTTAAGCGAGTCTCATTACACGCAACGGTTTCTTGTTATTTTAACTTGAAACAATACAATGGTAACTTTCATATTCATTAAATTAAAATATTAATTAAAATCGTTTGCATAAGCGAAACTAAGAAAAGTGCAGTATACTTGTATTTGCAGCAGCCGGGTGTTGCAAACATTCACGATGTTTTCAACAATTGTGACTGTCGATGTGATCAGCTGTGCGTGACGTTTCCTGCGCTCACTCTATAGTTTGCAGAGACAGCTGAGCCGCGGTGAACGATTACTGGCCCTAAATTATCAAGGGCTGTCAACCTTTCCGAAAACGCCTTTATCTCTGCAAACATTAATTGAAGTATCGCTTGCAAGTACACGAGAACAATACTTACGCATCGCCCTAACATTTTTCCAAAGGCATTAATTGCGTAGAAGTACTACAAAAAGGTTAACATTAGAATTAAATTTTTTAAAGTTCGTTGAATAACGAACTTTAAAAAAATTCAGCTGTTCGAAGCGTGTTTCTCAGTACTTTCAAATAAAATTACAAAGGTCTAAACCATTTGTTTCTTGATAATAATAAGTAATCGGTAAATCTAAAGGATCCCAGCGTGGCTCAATTCCTCAATAGCTCATTTGCACAAAGCGTTTATTCTTCAGAACACAATGGCAGCTGAGCGAAGACTCGAGAGCGCTCTTTAATTACCGCCCGCAGCCATGGCTGCCAATTTCGGAAACACTGTATCATAAAGAGTGGTTAAAGTCGAATATTGTAAGTTTGCAAAATGAGGCTCGCTTTTTTTAGCCGACAAAAGAAATATATGAAAGAATAGTTACTTAAACAACCTTCTACTATTTGGTATTATTAAAGTGAGTACGTAAAAATGTCTGTAATGCATCAATCCTACCACGTGTAAGTGGTGATTTAAGTATAGCTAGATACCTGATTTTCTTTGTATCGATAAAAATATTATAAGGAAATATTATATACATAATAATTTATACTAAATTAGGCAAAAAGTTACAATTAAATCTTTTCACTGATATACGTTTTTATTAATTTAGGTTATAAATTATCAATAATATTAGCAGCTATTGTACTATTACACATATATTGTCACTACTACATAGGTACATAATCGTAATATATCTACTTAAAACTTGCTATATAGAAATTAGGCAGGTATCATTTAGGAGTATTAGACCTCAATCAAATCTATCTATCTAATATAAGACTATAATTACAAACAAAAACTATTCGACAGAACGATAAGCTCGACAAAAAGACGAGATTCCAATCTGCAAGCAATTACAATTTCCTAATCCGAACAAAAACGCTTGGGGTCGTCAGTCCGCCAGCCCTACTGTTAAGCGTTATCTCCGGCGGAGTGCGCGCGTGTGAGCGTGTCGGAGAGCGCCGCGCCCCCGCACACACACATGCGCGCCAATCAGCTGATCGCAGTAGGTCGCGGCACTCGCGGCACTCGCGGCACTCGCGGCACTCGCGGCTGCCAAACTCACCGGACCGCCATCTTTCTTCAAGCCAGAAACGTACTACCGGACGAGAACGATTGATTGGCTCAAAATCTATTGCTGTTCACTTAAAATAAAAATGTTAGTTCGGTACATACCTATCATGTCTGTATATTATAGTTTTTTTGTTTTGTATTTAATACTATTTTTTTATTCGATTGATTCCAGTTACATTCCTCTACGGTCTTTATAAGTAAAAGTGAGAAAAATAACTAGAAACTCTACAATCTCCATAATAATCTCTAATTTGTTTACAAATTACTAGTGTCTTAATAAACTGTTGACGAGAATTTAATATGTAGGTAATAAATAATAATTAATACGGATAACATTACTACAGTAAGCAAAACCTCAGGACAAAAAAATAATGAGTTATGTTTGTAGTACAAGTGACGCCATAACATCGAGGAAGTTATTTGTATTAAATGTTTGTAGTAGATGTTTTCTCGCATAAACTTTCGCCGACGTTATGCTAATTACCTACTGAGGAAAATTGCATCGAATTGCTTGAACTACGAGTAGCAAATTTTTATATCTGTTTTAAGAAACAAAGTTTGCGACACTCAGAGAGTACGCACACCTTATCAGAACACGGCGTGCGTCCGTGCTCGATATATTTAGGTCAATTAGTTTGACGGACCGTTTACTGCCGCTATGAATAGGCCGTCGCGTTCAATCAAAGCTTCCATTATCAAATGTCTATACATTCTGCGCGCTTCG
>DWQK01003981.1:0-10940 GCA_018231225.1 Noctuana stator
CTGCCGTTCACTATTCTGTGACAATCCAATGCGCTGCGAGTTTATTTATCCTAGTGAAATGTTTCTTAGTCTATAGGTCAAATTTCAGTTACTTCACAGGTTTTAGGAGTCCTTTTGGCTAAGACGGGTCGGGAGAAAAAAGCCGGCAGAAAAAAGTCTCTTTTAATTAACTTTGCAGTAAAGCTTAGTTTAAGCGTGAACACACGTGACAACTAAACATGTGCGTTACTATCACTCCGCTGCGATTGTGCGAATGTCAGTTGTATACAAATTGAGTTTTTCTTCTTGTATTTTAACAATAATAACTATAGACTAACAGGTGGAGCTCGATGTATAGCACTTACCGTAAATCTATTTTAAACCTTGAAAGAAATTGACGGATAAAGTTTGACGGATTTTTTTACGACGTTCATTTCCTCTTCTAGATAATAATATTATTATTTTTATTCACACAAACTTATGGCGAACGTTTACAAGTAATACAATTTGTAAATGTAGCCCTGTAAACCAGATTAGTTACATTTATGGATTGGTTCTGCGATCAATTGATACGAATTAATTACTAGGCGCCTACAATCATTTATGTTGAGCGATTAATCGCCCCCTTTCAGAGGACTGAAGGCCACTTCGTCCGGATGTAATAGTTATTATTATGAATTACAAAGTAGGGAAAAGTAGATAGTATATATTTTAAAGAAAATCTTTGGTTAATTATGCGACGATCCATAGTTATCACTCAGCCTTTAGAGGTCCAGTCATGATTTTAACGGGTACCCTATACTTTTCACTTTGTGCTTCAACAAGAGTCACGTTATGTCATAGTTTCTGATACCATCTAATCGGACCAGGTCGTTTAATGAACTCAGCCCCAAGGTCCACTCTTGAATAGAATTCTCCTATCGGCGCGACTTTAAATATTGCGCTTTCTGTTTTACTTCTGTGCTGCATACAAAGGTCCACATTAGGGCACAGCTTTGACCTAATGTGACCATTATATGACGTTTATGTAGGACGTTGCGATTCTTCATACATCAAAAACTCATCACAGTCGCACTAAGTACGGACCTTTTCTCAAATATGCGAAGGGTTTTTATTTGTGATTATCTCAGCAATATTTTAGATTATCTTATGTCTGTTTTGCTTATAAGTAATCTAACAAACAAATTGAATTGCATAATACTTTGTTCTTTCATTCAGTAGTACGTAGTGGATGCCAGAATAATCTATTACGTTCCATTTTTTAGTCTCTCTGAAAAAGTCGTCGCTTTTTGCGTAACTTTCGCAGACTAGTCGATGCAAAGCAAAAATTTTTGAGCATCGAAAATTCATCGGGACGCACAGCTAAACAATAATGACGCTTCGTTTGACTGTTACAGTTTTTTCGCGGCTAATAATGCTGTGCGCTGTTGTGAATAGCTTGGTCTGGTCTCTTATTCGCGCTCGCATTGTACGGTCGTCGACTCCGCCAATGATAGGTACTTTTCAAATATTTTTCAGATAATGACTTGCGGTGTATGCGGTCTGGTTGATTCTGTGTATTGTGTGTGGGATATTATTGTGAAGGCATGTATGTTAGGGGTGAATTTGTTAACAACTGTATATTTTGTTCTGCCTTTGTGATGGGTTCAGTGGTATAGGGTTGGCCGTACGGAAGTTTGGAAGGAAAATGAAAACAGTTTATAAAGATAAAACAAAAACATCGGAGTAAACGTGTGATTTACTTCGGACTCGCAGACCGTCGCTTGTTTCTGCACAAGGTGATGCTATGGCACCAATAATCATCACACATTGTATAACTTCGCGATTCACCCGTCCACATGTGTAGGTATGTGGATTGGTGTAATGTGACGTCACGCCAATCATACGTCGTTGTCGTCGACGCCGCTTCACGGCGCGCGCTCCGTAATACCACGTAACAGTGGGTAATAATGTGAACTAGTTACGACTGATGCATATTGCACATGCAATTTGTGGGCCGCAAAAAATCGCATGATGACTGATATGCATTCGAAGTTACACGTATGTTTTTGTGCAGTTATTTCGAGGTTCACACGTTTGATTTAGTTATAGGCATTTGCGCGTTAAACGTTTTTCACACAAAATGGCTTCGCGAGTAACGCCGAGATTCTAATAAGCTGTTACTTACTCGTGAGACACAAGAGCTAAACGAGGTGCCAATGTGCGAGCATTAATTAAAGGCTTTTGCGGTTTCCACGTCGCTTTGACGCATCAACTAGGAGGCACCGCAGCTGCCTTTGCAATCTTCGTAATGGTTCTTTGGCGTTTGCTATTTCGACTATTTTGTTGAGTAGGTACTTGTTTTGTTTCAGCGTTTCAGATTCATGTCACGTAGAATATGGTTGCTTAACTTTTGCTTAAATCATTTCAACAAGTAGGTATATACGAGTGTGTCAGTGGACCGAACCAAAGAGCCATCAAACGAAAATACTATTAAATGACATGACTGAATGAAGAATTGCATAATGATTGTATTTACTATGTATTCCCTCTGTCGCCGCCCTCGACACTATATTATTTATTAATTTAGTACCTAACTAACTAAGTTACAAAACGATTTATAAAAACATAAAGATTATAATTGCCAAACAATACTCCGACACGACCATCTACATATATCTGTCGTGCACAGACAGTATTTTATATTAATGCTCGCTCCCAAATGAGAACAGCATTTTTGTATTAACATGATGCAATTAAATCAAGTAACATCAATGCGACATCTTCTCAACAATAAGATTCTTATCATTTGCTTGTTACTGCTTGCTCCGCAACTTTTCATAAACCTTTATTGCAGACACAGTTATCCAGTTAACTTTTTGTTCAAACTCACGACAACTTGATGGAGCGAAAAAACCAGAACACTACGTGCTCATTACCGTGTGAACATTTAGACTATTATCTAATGTTGGTAGTTACAGTTGTATGTGTGCCACGAAAGTAAGCAAATGTAACATGATTTACTTGCCACTTAAAGACGTCGTAATAGGATCAGATACATTTAAATTGAACATTTTTTATTCATCATAAGGTACACGTATACACTGGATGAACGTCAAATAACTCTGTACATCGGCTTTAGGCGCCCTTTTGGCTAAGATAGGCCGGGAGAAAAAGCCGGCGGAAAAAAACTCTCGACACTCCTTTAAAATCAAGTGTATAAATCACATTCTATTAACAAATTATGCAGTATAGCTTAAGCCTGATAATGATAACAGAAAACAATAAGAAGAAAGGATAAAGACACAAACGTAGGATCGGAGACCGCCTTGTTTAAACTGTACCATCGATTCCAGATCTTGTGAATGGTAGACCTGCAGTTGAGTTCGGCCGTTTGATATATTTAAAGTTCCGAATTCCATATCTTCAAAAATATTACGAAGAACAATAATCTCACGGTTGCATAGTGTTGTGTCTTAATTGTTTCTTCACTATTGCATGGTTTTAATAAATGTAAAGGAGTCTTGCAGTTGACATTGACACCTGATTTTGTGTTAACACATGACCTCATTATTTAATGCCACAGATTAGGAAACTAGATAACTGGGTGCAATGTTGAAAAACCTTTGAAAGTTTGAACGAAGAACGCAACGATAAAACGCAATCCATGTAATACTAATACCACATTGATAGATAGCGCGATACAAAAACATTTTAATCGCCGTGTCGACATCGCGATTGGACAATTTCTTTCGTTATATTACACAACGTTATAACATTCGTATGAGAAAACAACGGTAAGGTAACCTGAATAGGACAATCTCCTCCTCAGTATTTTTTCGGTCTGGTCTTGTGCTATCTTCATGGCATAATCTCAATCGCCATTAAAATACGCGATTTGCTTGAAAGGTGGTCACCTTTGCAAGCAAACTCTTTATTATCCTTCGTTATATGCTTCGTTTTCTCGTCCGCTCCTGTCCCTTTGGAGAGTAATAGGCACGGTTCATCACCTTATTTCCTATTGCGTCACCCTCTTCCATTTTTAAAAATTATCCTAAAGTAGGATTTGTAAATTTATGATAATATCAATACTGTAATAAATGATTTTACGGCATCGATCGATTGTATCGCCTCACAGCTGTGTTTGATCAGCTTTTTGCGTTACTAATGCAATAAGTATTGCAGTAAATGAAGTTTTTGCCAATGTATTGAAGAACATTTCTCCTTCACACCAAAACACATTGTTAGGCACGTGTTATAAAATAGGTATGCCGTATCACGTTGTTAATAAATTTATGTATCTAAAGAAATTTAACATTTTTGAGTTTCTTTCTCATCTCTAGTATTCTATGGAGATTCCCATTAACTAAAGAAACTTTTCATATTATCCGCAAGCATATTGCCAACAGTAGGGCGATAGGTCATTTAATGTCTATACGTCGAAGGATTAAAAAGGACTGCGAACTTATAAGACCACTGAATCCATTTACTACGTTGACCTGTGGTGGTAACAACCGCAAACTCGATTCATGGAAAATTGCTACCACTTGGCTTCAATAATGCACTTTGTTTCAGAAATGAACGGCTGTAAGGCAGATGTATAAAATCAATTCGTGAAGTAGTGTTAATAAATTGAATTTAAGATTGTGATCTATCTTGAGTGCGAACCTATAACGGGATACTTCTTTTAAAAATTATTGAATAAGAATCTGGCGACTTTATTTCCTCAACACACTCTGAACCTGTATGCAAAATGTTTACCACTTTATCGCTTAATCCATTCTTGTAATAAACATACGAAGAGTCTCTTACAAACAACACATAACGTGTCACTCGTTATTTACCAGTAGCTCCAAGCCTCACACTTCGCCTATCTAAAGTCATCGGCGCTAAAAGGATGGTATGCAACGAACGTTATGGTCTCAGTAACGACCGCATGCATACCGTAACACGATATCGAGAGTGCAAACTGAATGACTTCTCGTAAGTAGGGATACCACGATTTCCTCATTTCTCTCATTTTCTTCCACTCGATTTTGTCTTTTGTTTACCCGTCGCCGTTGTATTGGTTAGTATAGACATTGACATTCGCATACTTCGTCTCATAACTATTGAAAATCATCTAACAATACTTCAGTTATTATT
This sequence comes from Noctuana stator, assembly GCA_018231225.1. Lineage (NCBI taxonomy): Eukaryota > Metazoa > Arthropoda > Insecta > Lepidoptera > Hesperiidae > Noctuana > Noctuana stator. Next base: position 5,104 of record DWQK01003981.1, read on the forward strand.
CTGTAGTCATCATCATATTCTTTGGATATCGAATTTTTATGGTTAGCACCATTATGGTAAACCTGGTTTGTATCCCCTTCATTAACCGAACTGACTTCAACTGCTGCTCAAGTTCCATATATTCCTATCTTTATTTCATGTTACGGTTGCACTTCCTTATGACTTGTTAAAGGTTTTGACATTTAAATTTTCATTTAAGAGTGTGATCGACGATTTTTTTTTGCGATATGTAGCTTCGCTACTCTTTATTTATTGCAGTAGTATATCTCCTCGATTTACGTATTTGGTAGTAGGAACAATGATTCAGTTCCATGTGGGAATAATTGTGTTTCGGAAGGTTTGTTATCATTTTTTTAAAGTAGCAATTTCGCTTGTACGTTAAATATTAGACTGTATAAAAAATGGCCCTAAGAAATAACAGAAGCATGGAAAACCTACTCATTATTAGCACATAAACACCATATCGCCTAATCTAGACAGTTGCATCCATTGACCGTTGTATCTACGCAAGTCAGGACCAACGTTTGACTGCAAATCTGACTACAACTTTGTTGCGAGCCCAGTTGCAAAATGCTAATTAGAAATTGTATGCACGAATCAAAGGCTCTAATTTCACTACTTACGTCGTGATTGGATCGCACTCTGAATGCTTGATTCGAGCCATCATTTGCTTGTATTTACGATAATGGATTTAAGTAAGGTATGTATTTGATTATCTTCTGAATAAGAACTACATGCTTAAACTTCACGAAAATACTGAACCTTCAAATTGTCTATATTCCGGAGTAAATTGTATTTGGAAAATTTTAACTTACCCAACTTTTAAACATTAATTCACAAATTTCAATTTAAGACGAACATATTAATGTTCTTGGCATCGGAAGATCAAAATGTGGAATTATGTGAAGTGGCAGAGTCTCATGATATATCATAAATGGAAAGTTATAAGCGTCATCGAAACCAGAAATGAAACCTAGACGTATAGCCGCTGCAGAAAAAGAAACGACTGGTCTATATTTAAACCATTTCGCCGGTTGGCGGCAATTTATATTTATAGACGTTATCTCTTTTGACGGACTTGATCAATGTTGGTTCGATACCGTCGTCGCCTTCGCTTTCGAAGCTTTCGACAATAACAATAAGATAGCGTGACTGCCTTCTGTCTTTCTATTCCTTAGAAATATCACCATATCTATAAGTGCTTTTTCAGAGTGGAGCCAGCCTTGTATTAAGGTCGGTTGGGGTTATGTGGATTCTGGGACACGTTATTTGAGACAAGTATCTTAGTCGTCATAAGTAGAAACGCATTTACGTACAACCTCAGATAGGGCTTCTCCTATTTAAAGTTGGACAGGAACAGTGTTTGTAGGATGCAGTAACCACTTAACATTAGGTGTACCTACTGCATGTTCAGTTGCTGCTTATGAAAATGTACACGCGTACTGACATTCCTTGCTCCTTCGATACTCTGAACGCAAAGTCATCTAGACTCAATTGCTTGCACCCGCCACTTCGTGCAGTCTGAACTAACACTTACTAACCTTCAGTGTAAAAGTGTACTAGAATGGTGAATTGTTCAACTACTTAAACGGATTACCTATTGGAAATTAGTTCTCGAAAATGCATTAAGAGATTTTGGCGTCATGAGAAATTGAAAGCTCGATCACGAATCCACTCAACATTGTTACGGATTATTAAATGCTCTTAATCTGGTATTGGAATTGAGTCGGAGCTATCCAGCATTTCACCGAGTTATTGCATGCCCGGAGCGGAACATTAGCATGGCCGTGGCTAACAATGGCGTCCGTGGCGCCGGCGCGCCTCTAGATTTGAGCCGCCTTAGCCGATAACGCGGCGCAGTATACGTTATACTGGGATCGGTAAGTGAGCCGACCTGACTGAGTGCTTTGATGAAGTATTGAATAGAGAATTATATAGAGAATGTTGAGTGGTGGAATTAAAACTGATGCAAAACATTCATAAATCGGAATACAGAAAGCCGTAGAGAATCGTTTTAATTAGAAGTCAGTTATCACACATTTAAACACAGCTAGTTACATACTAGTGAATATTCAAACTGGCTATAAACATGGCATATTCATAGTGCACAAAAACATTAAATTACAATATTTATTGACAAAGGATTCGCAGAGGTGTTGATGCGGTCGTTTCTATGTAAAATTAATGAGACGAGCTGACACGAGTTATTCAAAGAGGGCACCCTGTGTCGGTGGCGTGCGCCGGCGCCGACTCCTCTAATAATAGGCGCATTCCAATCCGCGCTCCCCTCACCCCGTCCAAGGGCTCACCTCGATGCACCTGCCGCACTTTCCTTTTTCATTCGCCGAACGCTTTCCCCGCTACACTGACATAATGTCGCCGGATAAACATCTACTCGTATCGCACTTCCCTTGTTCCCGTGTCAAAGGTTCCAAGAAAGCTCCGCCCGGCGCGTCTTTTGATCCATGGGAACAAAAACTGCCTCTTGGGCTTTCTCGCTGATGTTTGTTGTGTCAAACACTGTGTCATTCTTTCGAGAGGTTGTTGACTGCTCCGAGCAGCCGAGTAGTGGAGAGATTAAGTATTAGAAAAGCGTTATCAAACCGGCAGCGAGCAGGAGCCATTGTTCCATTTACCGATGCGATTCAGTTATCAGTTGGCTGCTACATAATTCAATGGCCATCAGATGGATTTATGTTGGTGTATTTTTAATGCATGCTTTCTGAGTTCGACGTTAATAGGGAGACTGGCGTCTTGTGATAATTTTCTACGGCTAAACGAGGTCTAACTTTATGAATCGTTAGGGCGATCAGCAGACTGAGAAGGGCACCAACGCGGAACGGATTTAAATAAGGGCTCCTTGGACGGAAGGTCCGTGAGAATACTTTTTCACTGGATACGGGTGAACGTGTTTCTACGGTCAAACCATATTCCGTAACGATTCAGACTTCACTACTATTAAACTTACTTAAAAAAAAGAATGAATTCATCTTTACTATAGAGTGTACCCAAATAGATATCCTATTAATTTAATGTGCAATCCTTAATAAAGTATTTCTAAATTTCAGTTCTAAATATATAGTGTACTTGGAATTGTATCTTTATTCCAAGAATTGTAGATAAAAGCTGACTAGGCCGTTCCCACCACATCTGTTCTGGAATTACGGCATTAATTAGCGCCATTGAATATTCACAAAACAGCCCCGCGCGGCCGGAAACTTCACTTCCGCCGCGCCGCCGCCGCCGCCTGGTTTCCCCGAGATGTATATTTTACTGCATTCAAAATGTTGAATCGGAATTGTCAGATAAAATGTACAGGCTGAGTGCCTTTGTGAATATACTGATTTCGAGCTACGAGGTTCGTTGACGTGAAACATCATAATGCCATTCCACTACAAGCAAGTTTAACTGTCTGCATTAAAAATTCTCTTTGTAATTCTTTATCGACGAATCAGCGCAGCTCATTTTATTTGTGACTAGCAACTTAATTAAGCTCTCGTTGTACAAGTAAATGCGGAAGAGCCAATCAGTGTGCCCCATTTCGCATCCGCGGACGAACTTTTTGATTAACCGCAAGAAAGCAGTATAGCCGTAATTGCTTCGGCATATTTTCAAGTGATTCATCGCATAAGTACCATCTGATTGGTATCTCCTTTCTTGATGGCTCGTGCTCGAAACGTATGATACGGACAAGAGGAATATTTATTTGCAAAACATCAATCCAGTCGAGGCCTGCAGTGCGATATGTTAACAGCGAATGCAATGACACAATGAGGAATTTTAAATCGGTATCCATTCACTGCAAGTAGCGTAAACGAGTTTAAAGTCCAACTTGTTTGTCAAACCGACTTCTCGTTTTATAGATAAGAGTCTGTAAGGATTGTATTGCGCACACGCAAACTACGATCATTATCTAAATGTGGCGATCGATTACACCACACTGGAAGACGCAATTATCACCTACTGTACACCTGTTGCTTGTATGCTAATAGCGTCAGCATACTGCAGGTGTTAGGGTCGATATTGAATGTTATCGGACCCTTGATCACGCTTCGACCATTTCGGGGTTCGCGACGTTAGCGTGGAATTAACGACACCCTCCTGGTAATCAGTTACGCCATATTTGGGAGAGTCAACGAGATGTTCTCCCGAGCTGACCGTTGCCATCGGATCGGACGTCAGTGAAGATCGAAACTTATTTGTTCACATGTTTACATCATTCGATCGCTTTATGGTATCCAATAAAACCATATAAGTAGTTTAAGGGACTGTTGCAGAGCATATGAATTGGTCTTATACGTAACCGATTTCACGATGTTGACTTTTTTGCGCATTTGTGAATTAATCTTTCAGTTGTCACGATCGAAGGTCAGTAGTTTATGGCGATGCTTAATTAAAGCTAGCTTGTGCAAATGAATTCGGATGTCAGTAGAACGACTCCAACGCGACGATTTCCTCTTAATGCGATTTGATTTACGCATCGTCGACAGCCTTGGCCCATGAGATGTTAACCTATGGCCTTCCTGAAAAGGCGTGGTGTTGCTGATTCATAAATACTTACTTCTTGTTTTCCGTTTCAATAGAGATAACTGCCGAAAGGCGCGTGATGAAGAGTTGACTTGTTTGGACAGCCTTTTAATGATCAACTTAAGATTCACGGTGTATTCCTGTTTCATTCTTAAAGGTGTGATTCACGGAAATGATATGCTAAGTCACCCGTTAGGCGCGCTCTACGACCTCTGAACCGGGAGTCACTGACGATTTTTTAAAGAAGATAGCACTCATGTTTCCAACTCGGACGAAGTGTTTGCTGCAGAAAATAGCGGAATAAATCCGGTTTCAACTCAAGTTTTAATTTATGAGCAGCACGAGCACGTAGCTGCTATGATATCAGAAATTACCTGGAATAGGCAAACTGGTAACAGTTGCCGCACCCACCAATAAACAGTTTCAACTTTAAAAGAGATTGAAGATAGACATATCTCTGGACGAATAAACTGCCTTAAGTCTTGAAATGTCTGCTTTGGTTTCCTTAATAGCTAGAAGTCTGAAGAAATAATAATACAAGTACCTATATTACCGTAAGTCATTAACGAATTTGATCTGTATGCTGTTGCCTCGAGTTATGCCTCAGTTATTTAATTTTTCGCTCAGTTAGCCCACAGCCAGTAGACGGACGTTTTTTGTGTTTACAAATTAAAGTAATTACCGTAATACCCCTGTCACAACCTTTTAAGTTCAACGGACGCATAATGTGCTCTGACTCGGTTTCGGCTGCGCACAACCATGAGTCTTATCACAATTGGATAAGGCATTAGTCAAATATTCAGAAAATCAAAAGCGTTCAAGTGAGATTTTATCCCGAGCTCTCTAGGTGTTCCGTATCGTTAATAAGAACGTTAGTTTACTATTACAGCCTGATGGCAGATTGATTGGTAACCTAATATTTACATTTTAGTTTTCTCAGGGTTCAATAATTTTATATTCATATAACCAAGAGGTTATGAATATAAAATTAAAATTATTTGTTCAAGAAAAGAAAGATCTTTACTTGAACAATTAATTATAAGCAGGAACCACACAGTATTGCAAGTTCGTACGTTATGTTCACGTGCCTTATATTTAAAGAACAACGATATAAATATATCCGAAATTTCCTGAACCCTGTTCCTGAAAATTGCATAATTAAGATAATAAAACTTACCTATACATTTTAATGGCAGGATTTTAGCGGGTTAACTTTGTTTGCCTGCCTTCAACCCTTTTTATGACCCACTGCTAGGCACGGGTCTCTCCCCACAACCGGGGAAGGCCTGGAGCATACTCCACCACGCTGC